>VXBA01005141.1:6566-47429 GCA_013399895.1 Serilophus lunatus | reverse complement strand
CTTTTTCTTTCTGCTGGTGCCTGACACAAGCCCAGCTGTCTCTCTCCCTCTCCGCGACTCCGCCTCCTACACTCTTGAGCCCGGCGGCAAAAGCGAACAAAGAAGAGAAGGGAGCGCCGGGGCCGGGGTCCCTCCGCTGCGGGCGGCGGCGGCAGCGCCCGTGGGGCGGGGGGGGGGGCCGTGAGCTGAGCTCCGGGCACACCCCGCCCTCATTGGCTACGCCGAGAGCGGGGCGGGGGCTTCGAGCCCTGCGCTGGTTGCGATTGGTCAGGGTGAGATTCGCTCCGCCATTGGGCTGCGCTGTCCCCGGCGGGCTCCTGCACCAATCAGGAGGCGGTGGCAGCGCAGAGGGAGGGGATATAAGAGCGGAGGGCCGAGGGCGGTGTCAGTGCCGTGCCGGTGGTGTTGCGCGGTCCGACTTCTTTGCGGAGCGAGTGGGGCAGGATGTCCGGTCGCGGGAAGCAGGGCGGGAAGGCGCGCGCCAAGGCCAAGTCGCGCTCGTCGCGGGCCGGGCTGCAGTTCCCCGTGGGCCGCGTGCACCGCCTGCTGCGCAAGGGCAACTACGCGGAGCGGGTGGGCGCCGGCGCGCCCGTGTACCTGGCGGCCGTGCTGGAGTACCTGACGGCCGAGATCCTGGAGCTGGCGGGCAACGCGGCCCGCGACAACAAGAAGACTCGCATCATCCCCCGCCACCTGCAGCTCGCCATCCGCAACGACGAGGAGCTCAACAAGCTGCTGGGCAAGGTGACGATCGCGCAGGGCGGCGTGCTGCCCAACATCCAGGCCGTGCTGCTGCCCAAGAAGACCGAAAGCCACAAAGCCAAGAGCAAGTAAACGAGGCGACGGAATCGCCCGGAGCCCCGAAGCGAACCCAAAGGCTCTTTTCAGAGCCACCCACAGTCTCATGAAAGAGCTGGAGACGCTGCGGGTCGTGTGTCGCGAAGGGGGCGTGGGGGATTAGGAAAGAGTGCCTTAGTTTTTCTGCTGGCTTGTTGGTGCGAGTGTGCTTTGGAGTGTCTGCTTCCTGTGGCCGCCCCGGGCATTTTGGTCGCCCCGGTCAGTTCTATTGGAAATCTGGGGCGAGGGCGTGTGGGTCTTGCAATTTGACCGTGGGCTGGGGTTGGATGGGGGGCACTGTTTGTGCCGGTGCTGGACTGAAGCGTCTGGGGCGGGGAGCGCGGGCTTCGCTAAGCCCGGAATGTCCCGGCGCCAGTCGGTGGCTGGGCGGGGATCTGGAAATTGCGCGGGCGCTGTCCCCGCCTCCCGCCGGACACTGTCCCGCGCTCATGCAGCAGGCAGCCCGAAAAGTGACGGTATCCGCGAAAATACATTAAAGCTACAGACCGACATGAAAACTCTGGGAGGAGGGGTGTGAGGCAGAGAACAGTTACCAAAAGCAGAGGAACTGCAAGTCGAGCGGGGCGACACAGCTCTCTTACGGGAATAAGTGGGTGGCTCTGAAAAGAGCCTTTGGGTTTGAGAAAAGGTCTGAGAACGAAAAGCTTTAGCCGCCGAAGCCGTAGAGGGTGCGTCCCTGGCGTTTCAGGGCGTAGACCACGTCCATGGCCGTGACCGTCTTCCTCTTGGCGTGCTCGGTGTAGGTGACGGCGTCGCGAATCACGTTCTCCAGGAAGACCTTGAGCACGCCGCGCGTCTCCTCGTAGATGAGCCCCGAGATGCGCTTGACGCCGCCGCGCCGAGCCAGGCGGCGGATGGCCGGCTTGGTGATGCCCTGGATGTTGTCGCGCAGCACCTTGCGGTGGCGCTTGGCGCCGCCCTTGCCGAGCCCCTTCCCGCCCTTGCCTCTGCCAGACATGCTGCCGCCGCTCCCAGTGCCGCCGCCTCTGCCCGCGCGGGACCCTTTATAGGCTGGGAGCCGACCTGGTTGGGAGCAGGGGCGGGCACGGCGGGCGGGGGCCGGGCCTGCGCCTCCCCCGCCTTCGCTGCTCTCGGGCACCGCCCCGGAGGGTGCTCCGCGAGCGCCCGCCTCCGCCTCGCTCCGAGTCCCCCGCGCCCTCGGTTCCACGGGACCGCTTCTCCCGGCTTATGCACCTCCCGGCTCGTTGGCGGCGATCTGGCCTTTCTGTGATGCTCGAGCCGCGCTTCCGCTGTCGAGTCGATCTGGACTCGTCCTTACGAGCCTCAGGTTCCTCAGTTCGTTGCGATCGCTGCTCCGTTGCGCCGGGAATCGGCCGATCTGGCCGTTCCCGCTGACCTTACGGGCAGGTTAGTGCGGCGCTGCCCATGTACACTTTCGGGAGTGTTCGCCTTTGTTATTCTCTCCTGCCATCTTGTGGTCACTATGTAATTTTCTTTTAACATTGTCATAATCTTTTCAACAAGATGACATAAATGTTAAGTTCATATAGTTGTCTTGCAATTGTTATGACTTTTCAGTCTCATAATGAATATTAATGTGTTGCTTTTCAACATATCTATTTTTCACATTTTGAAATTTTTTACATATATATGTATAGCCTGTCATTTGCGAGTACTCCTTATTTCCAAGAATAGGCACAGAATTTTTACTTTGGTTTTGTTTTATTTTCGATTGTATCATTAAATCCTTGAACTTTTAATCTCTGGTTCTTCAGATGCTGGTTATTGTGTTCTTAGAATTTATGACAGCACTTTAAAAGCAAATTTCATCAGGTACGGAATATAATTATCAAAAACAGTATATCCACTTTTTTATTCTTTCTCCCTTTTGTTTTATTTAGGTGTGTGTTTGTGCCTCCATATGCTCTGGGACACTCTTAAGTACCATTCCATGAGCAATATATGTATAAATCTAGCCTAGAATATGGTGAATAACTGTTAACAATTTATAAAGCCATTAGTCACCTGTATCAAATATAGTATTCATTATTCGTGAAAATTCTGAAAGCGTGTCTTAAAGCTTTTCTTAATCCTCTTCCCTGTTCTTTTCAGCTATGTTCATTTTAATTTTTCTTTCAATTTTCTCATTAGTTTATTCCCTTTATAAATAATCAGCTGACAGAACACAGTGTCTGCAATTTGGAGTTGTTTCTCTGATTATTTGTTTGGCTCTGTATATTGCTCGGGTTTGCTTGTTTGATTTTGTGGGGGGTTTGCTGGGTTTTGAGTTTGTGGGCTTTTTTGTTGTCATTTTTTCAGAAAAAGAGCATTTTTATATGCGGATGAAGGTCCAATTTGTACTCTGCAAACACTAATTTGACCTCTTTGTTTCATCAATGAGGACTAGTGGTGAACAGGTGAAATGTATGTCAGCTGTGAACTGAATTTCAAAATAACTCATAGCTACAGCAAAGAGCAGAAATCACTATGAAATGGCTCCCCTGGGCTGTGTTCCTGTATATTCCCCTAAACCCTCAGAGCTTGAGATGTTACACCATAATAGGAATTCTGCAAACTGCTATCAATGGAGTTGAATTCTACAAACACATTTTGCCATATGGAGGAAAAGTAAAATACTCCACAAGGGTTAGGAATTTTGCAAACACTGTTGATGTTCCTCACTGCATTATTCCAAGACATTATCTACTTGTGTTGTATCTGGAGTTTCCAAAGGGCAGTAACTGTTAGTTTCTTGTAGACAAGAAGGCCTCATTCACATCCTACCTCTACAATTCTGCAAGGAGGTCTAATATGGGTTTTAGAAAACCACTAAGGGTCACACCATTCATTGGCTTTGAGAATCTGTGACTGGGAAAATGATCCTTTCTTGCTTATACTTATTATTGCATCTATACTGTTGACTAACTATAAAATTTCCCTTCTTATCATTCTTATCCTTTTGCTAATCCAGCAGCATCTTTTAGGTCTACTACTGTGTCAGAAACTCCTATTGCTCCACCTGAGAGAAAAAAGAAAAATGAAAAGTTACAATCCATTCAAGTCCCTTCATGGTGAGCAGCAGGGTTTCCATCTACTTGAGAGTGTTAGTGGACAAAGGCTGGAAGATAGAGAAAAAGTTTTCATCTGTATTGGAATGGTGTTTCTGTGATTGAAAAGTTGATCCATTTCCTGACAATGAGGCATGTTCTATTGTATGAGAACAAATAATTAAAAGTGATATATATCTTTCAAATGTGGAATACAGAATTTTTTTAAAATTTTATAGTGTATAACTCATCATGAACCTTGGCATATGCGCAGAAATTGTCAGACAAATAAAACAAGATGCCCCTACAATCAAGCCAAGAGCCTCATCCTGGTGGAAGCCACAACTCCAGGTGAAGAAATTGGCTGCTGTTTGTTTATGCATGGGGTTTTTAAATAGTGAATCAACATCAGTTACAGGACTTTTGAACTTCAGTCACTGAGGAAAATAAATGTCAGTGGACACACAGGAAAATAATGGGAGCTTATGAGTTTAAAGGAAAAGGAATCAGAGATTCACGATTTACTGTACAGTAAGACACCTGTGCTTGGCATCAGCTTTGAAATTGGGCATTAAAACAAAAAAAAAGACAATAATTTGGTGCTTCCTATCCCATTCCTCTTTGGAATAGGAGCAAGGATAGATGTACAGTTTCTGGAAAGAATCTTCATAAAATTAAATGCATCCAAAGCAGATATGGGGTTTTGATGCAGTGCCTGAACCAACCAAATCCTGTCAATGGTTCAGGGGTTCCCCCCCTCCCCCCCACCACTAGTGTCTTAACAAATTTCTGGGTAGAATCTCTGCATAGGCCTGTGCTAGTTATTAAACATGTTTATTTCCTGGAAAAAATAACAGCATTTTATTAAAACATTTCACAATTTCTATTGGCACTTGCTGATTCTAAACATAATGTGAAGCTGAGTGGTCTGATGATACCCAAACAAAACTTCTTCCTGAAGAAATAATAGGATATCAAAGTCTGGGGAAGCCTTCCTGCTATGGCTGTGTAACTTCACCAACCTGCTGTGTTGAGCACCTGCTCTCAATTTGGGTTAAATCCTACAGTGGCTGAAAAATTAAATTTTAGTCTGCAGTAGCTAAGAAATGAAAGCCCACTCAGTGGATTACAATACAAACACTTGGGTGATTTTAGAATATTTTGCTTGCGTGTCTAAAAGCAAAATATAGCTGGATAAAAAAGCCAGAGAGGCAAATTATCTCTGAGTTGCATTAATGCTGAGATCTGGCCTTCCTATCTTCTCGTTTATGCCTATCTTTTTTTTGGTCTACATTGCAGGGGAGTTCATAATGTGGTTTTTTTTCCTACAAGGATCCACAGCCTGGTATTGCCAGTCTGTCCTTTCTTGCTCACAAATCTCTCACACAGTGGGTAGAGATTATCTCCATTGTCCTGTAAGGTATCTTACATGAAGCAATGATGGGCTTGAGATATCTGTATCAGATTTCTAAACACCCTTCAGTTTCTAAAAAAAGTCAATGTAAAATCATGACAATGGAAACAAAGAAAAAAATTAACGTGCTGTTTATATATCTAGGGGCCTTAGAATCCGTTTCTGTTGGAAGGAATTACAGTGAAATAAATAGATTACTCTGAGTCTTTCAAAGAGTGATAAGGATTGCAATATTCCTTGTAAACGTCCAGAGAACTGACAGAAAGCTTCCATTAAATGTGAATAGCTGGACACAAACAAACCACTTATAAACAGATCTGAGAGAATTACAAAGTATTAAATTACAAAGTATTAAATTACAAAATGGGATTACAAAATCTCTCGGGGAGATTTTGAACTCAACTCTTTGATTATGGGGTTACTGCTAGTTGTTTAGGGAAAAAGATTTCCTCAGTGTCTGCATTCTGATACAGTGTTCAGTAATGTCACTGAGGATCTTAACCCTCTCCCATTATAGGAAATAGCCGTCAAATTAAATGGGTATTAAATATAATTCCCCACTTCGGTGTTTAATCAGCAAACAATGTAGAGTCCTGCAATGTCACTCTTTGCAGTTTTGTCATGCTTGTTATCCCAGGTAGGTCACCCAAAACACGTATTTACCTTCGGTTTATAGGTTTAGTAATGGAGACCTCGCTAAGCTGTATTTTTTCACCTTTTATCTTCAAACAGAGAAAAAAATTCCCAATATTTCGAATTACGAAAATAAATCTAGTACTTGGTTTGATTTTTCAATTAAACACGAGTAATCAGAAATAACCATGACATTTCATAAATGACTCAAATTGCTGGGTTTATTTATTTTCACAGTGCCAGATGGCAGGGACTCCACGTTTTGCCTACATTTCATTCACCCTTTTGCATTTACTTTTATCACTGAATATACTTGTTTACACGTTTTTAGGAGCTAATGATAGCCCGGATATCTAGTGTACGAAAGACAATACTACTGCAGGCAGACCGGTACTTAAAGGTAAGCAACATTGCATAGAAAACGAAGTGAAAAAGTGAGAATTTATCCATTGTTTCCCTATGAAAGGATCCGGTTGAGAGGATGTAGGTTCTTCTCTTCTGAGAGTAGTGAAGCAATGAGTCATCAGATGGTGTTATCAAAGCTTAAAAAATTACAGCATCAACATTTGTTCATTAAAACAGAGAAATCAATTTTGCTTTACTAAGTGTCCTGATTACTGAATTTATATCCTCGAAAAACCGGATTTTCAGCTTTAGCTCACGGTACAAATTTCGTTACACCCTAGATTCTGCTTCCCAATCGACTTTAGCAAATCGCATTGCAAAGATGAGTAATTGCTATACGCATTAGTCTGAAAGCTGATATATTGCAGTTGCAGCTCTCCTGACTCCCGAATTTAACAAATGAAAGCGACTTCGTTGAGGTCACATTGCAAATGCAATGACAGGAACATCAGTCTCCAGAGGCGGCACGTCGGTACTTTGTTCCAGTGAAATACCGAAGCACAAAGAAAGTAACATCGACTTTTAAACACGCGGCTGAAGCCGAAAGGACTCCCCAAAAGGCATTACCTAAGGCACCGTGAGTGCTGAAGGGATGCTGAGCGGGGCGATCTCGGAGGGAAGCGCCTCAGCCGAGGGAGGCAGCTCTGCAACCATGCCTGGGACCATGGGGCGAAACTGTGTTACTTCCTCGGCTTTAATAACAATTTACTCTGACATCAACTGTTCAAACCACTCTGGTTTTGAACCGCTTTGTAGAGAACTTTCTGAAGAACAAGATTTCATGCCAGTTTTGCCCATTTAGCCCATGATCAAATTTTAATTTTAAATATAAACCGAAGGTTTCTCTCTGCCGAGGTCGCTGCGCCTTCACGCCGCCAAGTTTCAGCGGTAGCGTTTCCCTCATTTCTGTTCCTTTGTAAGGGAAGCGTCATTGGCTAGTAGGACAGACTCCCCTGTCCCCTCCCGGGCAGAAATGGGGTGCGTCGGCAGTAAATTTGGTGAGGAAAAAGTCCTTTTTGGACCGGGAAGAAACACAACAGGAGCGGCAGCGGGCGGCAGAGCGGGGCGCAACGCACCAATCAGCGCGCGCCGCGCGGCTATAAAAGGGGCAGAGGCGGCGGCGTTTCCATTGTTCGCCCGGATCTTCCAGGACGCGAAATGGCCGAGACCGCTCCCGTCGCCGCGCCCGATGTCGCTGCCGCCGCCCCGGCCCCGGCCAAGGCTCCCGCCGCCAAGAAGCCGAAGAAAGCGGCGGGCGCCGCCAAAGCCCGCAAGCCCGCGGGGCCCAGCGTCACCGAGCTCATCACCAAGGCCGTGTCCGCCTCCAAGGAGCGCAAGGGGCTCTCCCTCGCCGCGCTCAAGAAGGCGCTGGCCGCCGGCGGCTACGATGTGGAGAAGAACAACAGCCGCATCAAGCTGGGGCTCAAGAGCCTCGTCAGCAAGGGTATTTTGGTACAGACCAAGGGCACCGGAGCCTCCGGCTCCTTCCGCCTCAGTAAGAAGCCAGGAGAAGTGAAGGAAAAGGCTCCCAAGAAGAAAACGACTGCGGCCAAGCCCAAGAAGCCGGCGGCTAAGAAGCCCGCCGGCGCTGCCAAGAAGCCCAAGAAGGCGGTGACAGCGAAGAAGAGCCCCAAGAAGGCCAAGAAGCCGGCGGCCAGCGCAGCCAAGAAAGCGGCCAAGAGCCCCAAGAAGGTGACAAAGGCTGCCAAGCCCAAAAAAGCGGCGGTAGCAGCGAAGAGCCCGGCCAAGGCGAAGGCTGTGAAGCCCAAAGCAGCCAAGCCCAAGGCGGCCAAGCCGAAAGCAGCCAAGGCGAAGAAGGCAGCGCCCAAGAGAAAGTAAACGGTACAGAAAAAGCCGTCTGCCTTGCAGATAAACCAAACGGCTCTTTTAAGAGCCACCCAAGTTTTCACAAAAAGAGCTGAAACGTTATTATGTGTGCGCGCGCAATTTTAACTTTTTTGTGTTCTTATTCTAAGTTGGACCCCGTAACAAATTTCCGCGGTCTTGTTCTTCACACGCGTTGGGTAACGCCGCGGCACAGCTTAATTAAAAAAAATCCTCGGGCGCTGGTGAAAATACCTCCGTCAGTCACAAGGAACCGGTGGGAGCCCGGAGTCCCCGCTGGTAGCTGGGCAGCGCTCAGGCCGCCCCGGCTCCTGGGAGGAGGAGGGGGCAGGAGGGATGCTGCGCCTTCCCGTGGTTTCTCCCCTCAGCCGGGAGGCAGAGCCGCCTTCAGAAGCGTCTCCGTCCGCTCCCGGAACCCGAGAGATTTCGAAAAGCCCGCGCTGCGCAAAGATTGGCCGCCGCTCCTGGGCTTTCCTAGTGCCCAGCAGTTTTCGGGTTAAAAAGGCGCTCCACCTCTTTTACAAGGTCACTCGGAAGAGGCTTAAGAATTTCCTGGTACATCTGTTTTTCCCCCTAGGCCTCACCCCGTACGTCGTCCCGTTTTGTCTCCTTTGAAATCCAGAGGGCGAGCGGGGTCCGTGGTGCACGGAGGCTTCGAGCTGCTTTGGTGCTGCCCACAGGTCCTTCACTTTGTTGCTGAAACTCTTGCGCCTTGGAGCTGCCGGACTCTGCTCGTAGCTGGGTGTTCATTTTGTCAGTGGAGGCGCTCTGAGACGGCGCTGGGCGCGGTAGGAATCCTCTGAGGTTGGAGCCTCACCCGTGTCTCTGCAACTGCCTCGTTTTCTCTCTTGTCCTAAATACGAGTTCCGTCATCCAGCGTGCAAAAACACGCAGAGAGCGTCCAAATATTTGGTTACCTATCATATCTGCACAGTGGGTTCGAGGTGGTATAGCCACAAAGCTAGTGCACTTTCTGTGTGCAAGGTGTTAATTTTCATACGTTTCAAACAATAAAAAGTAGGTATTTTCTGTATACATAACAACCTATAGCTGTAGTCACTGGGTTTGTATTCTTTTTTCCATTTAAGAATACACTGCAAATGCTTTGTGAGGAAAGGGCTTATATGAGTGAGGGGCCATCATAGCCTGTGGGTGGGTATTTACCATGTTTATGAGCTCAAAGTTCAAGCAAAGTTGGTTTTGGGGGTTTTAGTTTTTATTTATGGTGTTCTTGTTCTTGCTTCTCAGGACATGGCTCTTGGATCCTGCAGGTTTATTTATTCCCTCGGGTTTTTTATGCACTTTTATTAGTCCTGTACTATACTTTGATGAATTTGTTACCTTCTCATGGTACTTTACTCAACAACTCGGGCGTACTCTCCTTCCCTTGCTTTTGCTGCACTCAAGGGATGCCTTTCTCTCCTCTTAGCTGTTTGTGTGCAGGGTTTGGAGCAATAAGGGAGGAGAGGCTGTTTTGTTACTTTAGTCACAGTGCTGGTACTACTGCTTCCCCAATGGGTAGAGAATGGGGGATTTCAAGGAATTACCCACTTAGCTCTCAGCAGAGATGTTGATCTCAGGTCTATAGCAGTAACTTCATATATCTCAAGAGGATTACCCAGAAATTGGGGCCCTGCAGTTTGGAGGAGAAATGGTGAGATTGGATTTCAGCAGTATTCATGTTTTTGCAGGCTGACCATATCCTAAATCCCTGTACTAAAATTATAAATACAAACCAGAGTCTATATTTTAAGCTCTTTTCACTTAAGCATAAAATACTGTTCTTATTCTTCCTCTGCATTACCTCTTAGGGTAAATTCAACATTTTTATCCTTGCTCGAGTTGATGATCTCTCCTCTCTACATAACATAAAAACTGGCATACACATCCCACTTTCCCTGAAATTATCTTGCCATGTCCCTTCATCCTTCACCCTGACAGCCTGAATTCCTGAGCTCACTTGTAGTGATTTGACCCTGGCTGGATGCCAGGGACCCACTAAAGCCAATCTCTCACTCCCTTCTGCAAATCGGCAGAGGACAGAAAACATAACAAAAGGCTTAATGAGTTAAGGACCATAAAAGATTCCTCACTGATCACTGCCACAGGCTAAACAGACTCTGTGTGGGGATATTAATCAAATTTACTAACAAAATCAGAGCTTAAGAAATAGAAGCTTAAAAGACACCTTTCCCCCCACACCCTTCCTTCTCCACATTCTACCTCCTCCCCCCCAGCGGTGCAGGAAGACAGGGAATGCGGGTTATGGTCAGCTGTTGTTTTCTGCTGCTGCTCAGAGAGAGGATCCTTCCCTTGCATTCTGTGGGGTCCCTCCCGCAGAAGACTTCCCAAACAGCTCCAGCAAGAGTCCATCTCATGGGCAACAGTTCTTCAGACAGTGCTGCCACACGGGTAACTCCTCCACAGGGCGCAGTCTTTCTGGCACAAGCTGCTTCAGCGTGAGTCCCCACAGGCCACAAATCCTACCAGGAAACCCTGCTCCAGCATGTGCTCCTCTCCCCATGGGTTACAGCTCCCTGCCAGGACCCTGCTCCAACATGGGCCTCCCATGAGCCACAGCCCCCTTCCAGCATCCACCTGCTCCATCATAAGCTCCTCCACAGGCTGCAGGTGGATCTCAGCTCCAGCGCCAGGAGCACCTCCTGCCCCTCCTTCTGCACTGACCTTGGTGTCTGCATTGTTGTTCACATGTTCTTATGCTGCTCTTCTCTGGCAGACATGTTCATCTAATCTCAACTTGTTTTTCCCTTCTTAAATATGTTATCACAGAGGTGTTCCTTTAACTACTGATTGGCCTGGCCTTGACCAGCGGCAGGTCCAGCCTGGAGCCAGCTGGCATTGGCTCAGCTGGACATGGGGGAAGCTTCCAGCAGCTTCACAAAGAAGCCTCTCCTACCGCCCCCCACTGCCGCTACCAAAACCTGGCCGCAGAAAACCTGATACAGACTTTCATAGTTAGCATAAGCAGAGGGTGTTAGGAATTGCATATGCTCTCAAAGGGTTTCACTCAGTTGACCTGAGTGGAATGGTCAGCTTTGAGTTTTCAGTCTGCTACCGCTATTTTGGGTTGGGAAACTAGTGGGGAAGGATTTTGACTGGGTATGGTCAAACAGCATTTACGTTGATGAGGCAACATGATATGCTTAATATGCTGAGCCTGAAAAGGCAAAACCCGTTTACAGTTACATGGACAAAACTGCATCACACACATATCTTCTAATTGAATTGAACTCAGCAGGATGGCCCAGGAATAGACACTTCAGCATCTGGATAAGTCTAGGTAATGACAGCATTTCACTCTTTGCCTGTTGCAACTTAACCTCCCTGCTCACTTTGGGGAAGCATCAGGCTGTTCCTTTCCTGACAGGTAAAGAGGAAAACTCAAACTCTTACAACTGTATTGTAAGAACGTTCAATCAGAGCAGTTACACACCTCAGATATTGCAGTAGAAGAGATTTATAAATTTAATGCATGACTGGACAAAAGTGGTGGAGAGCACTGGTGCAGGTATAGTAATACCAGTTTAAAATACCTTACAAGCAAAGAGTATATAGCTGTGGCTTCAGCTGAATAGACTTTATCGTCCTTAGTTAGTGACAGCTGCTAAATAATGCAAGAAATTTTTCCAGACTACAGAAAGGAAGTGTGTATGTATGCAGGAGCACTGAACTATATAGGCTGGCTATATAGGCTTCAGTGGATATACTGTCCAGTAGAGGTACAAGATTAACATCCAACCAAAAAATCCTGTTAAACTTGTAAAGCTGAGTAGGGTAGATACCTACTGGAATTAATATTTTTCCTGCTGGAAAAAGGGAGTACAGTGACAAAAAGCAAGAGTGGCCTGAGAAAAAATCATACTGCAGGGATCCTCCTTACCCGCTCAGCCGTGTGGATGCTAGCGCATCTCAGCTACGGGAGAGGTGAGCATAAGTCCAGAATGATTCTCCCTCAGAAATATCTTATGTTAAATTACCAGGTCCACTGCCAGTGTCCAATCAATGGGTATCCCTCAGGACCCCACATCATCTTCAGCAGACTCTCTCCAGCTCTTAAGCAGATTCATATTCTGGTCATAAGAGAAGTTGATAATCTCAGAAAAAAATCAGGGGATACTATACTGCTGTCATACCTAAGATTCCTAGCTAACCTGCTGAACTGAGGTTCAAATGTGTGATTTATGATTGCAGTGAAGAGGGAACACATCTCACGGTTCTATGACATCAGGGCATTAATTTCTTTTGTCAAACATGTTAAGATACGTCATGATACTGGGGAAAGAAAGAAAAGAGATGAGCTCTGCTCAGGATCCTTGAAGATGTGCTCTAAGCTAAGATGAGCAGCTTGAAAAGAACTTGAGATCTGCTTCTGATGAAAAATTGAGTCTCAAATAACTAAGATGGCCTAATGTTTGATTTTGTCATAATAGTGATGAACTGGTCACATTCCATATTACAAGGAACATCTTCCTTGCCCATCATGCCCTTATATCTATACTTTTCTTAGGTGGATGTCCTTTTCTAAGAACCAAAGAGCAGAAAGTTCTCCATATATTTCCTACCACATTCAGTGGTTGCATTAATATTCCAAAATGCCATCCAGACTTCTGTATGCCGTTCAGACCTCTGTATTATTTGATAAAACATCTCTGTTTACTGAACTCCTTATGTCTACTATGCCATCTGCCTAGGCTCTTCCACATATGCCAAGTGCTCAGACTAACAGGTATTCTGAGATGAATACCAGATTTGTTAAATTTCTGCAATGCCCTCATTGCATGAACATTTCCTTCTACTTGTGTTTAGTGAATAGTTCTCACCTGGGAATTGGATTGGAACTAGGCTGATTAGGAATTCTGTGCAAAAATTTGACAAGGAACTGAGCTGCTGATGGGGAAAGAGGATGTGGTTTAACAGGTGAAAAAAATACAGGACAGTGTTTAGTGGGCAGTCTTATTTTGACAGGAAACAAAAGGATCTGCTTTATGATTTTAAATGCTAAGCTGCTCCTAAGTTAAGAAGATCAAAAAAAAAAAAAAAAGGATTGGCATTGTATATTATTACAAGGAAGATCTGCTTTCCTTTTTTTTCTCTTCCATGGGGTCAGCTGTTTATTTCACAGATCACTTAGTTAGATAAAGGTCTGCAAATAGACTGCTGGCAACCTGTCAAGAATTCTATTTATGTTACTTCACAGAATAATAAATCACTTCGTAATGATGAACACTTTTGGAGTTACAGAATTTTTCACCAGCATTAGTCACTACAAAGCCCAACTGCCTGTCAGATTATCACAAAACCAGGTAATTTTTGTATATGTATATCTTTATGGGGTTTTTTCTCTGTAGTGAGTTAAATTACTTCTATTCTTCTTGTATATCTCTGTATCTCTTATGGTAGGTGTTGTCATGTGAAAGTAAGTTTATTACCTCAACATGTCTTTGAAAAACAATTAAAAAAGTCTCTTAGGTCCTCACTTCTTATAAACAGCAAAGCTGGAGTTTTATTTCAAGTGAAACGATTCCAATAACTTTTTAAAAAAGCTTCTGAATTTGACAGAGAAAATTGGATACTGGTCTTGGATAAAAGGCTGAACTATCTTAGTTCAGGCACAAAGGTGTTTAAAATCTGTGCTAGAAACAGTGCTGATAACACATGGATGGTTTTGGTATTGCTAAGCAGCACTCACACAGCATCGAGGCCTTTTCTGCTTCTCACACCACCTCATCAGTGAGTGGGCTGAGGGGATACAGCCAAGACAGCTGACCCCAGCTCACCAGAGGGATATTCCATATAGTGTCATGCTCAGCAGATAAAATGGGGAGAAGAAGGAAAGAGAGTATTCGGGATGATGGCCTTTATCTCATCAAGTCACTGTTACTCATGATGGAGCTCTGATATTTTAGAAGTGGCTGAACACCTGCCTACCAATGGGAAGTGATGAATGGATTCCTTCTTTTGCTTTTGTTTGTATTTGTGGCTTTTGCTTTACCTATTGAACTGTCTTTATCTCAAATCTCAAGTTTTTACATTTTTCTCATTCTCTCCCCAGTCTCTCTGGAAGTGAGTGAGAGCTGCATGGTGCTTAGTTGTTGGCTGGTGTTAAACCATGGCATATGAATAAAGCTGAGAAAAAGTCTTCATAGTATCCTGAGCTGAATAAATTGTAAAATGTAAGTTATGTACATTTCAAGACTAAGTTTACAAGTTCTGAGAAAGAAGGAGCTGAGATGGGAGAGGTCTATTGTGTATGGGCAGGAAGCTGGGGACAGCCAGTGTGGAGTCTGGAAAAGCAAGAGTGTAATATGAATAGCATTAATATCAAACCTGTTCTCTGCTGCTTACATATTGGTAGAGTTTTGGGCAGGTTTGAGTTCAGGTACAGAACCACTTTGCAACCAGACACCTTTGTCTTAACAAGATTACACAATACAGTTTTTCTTCCACAAGTTTCTTTTTTACTATGTAGGTCACAATGTACCCAGTCTGCTGCTGGGCACTGGGGGTTACCAACTACTTTTCCTTTCTGTGGGAATTTGAGATCCCTCTTCTCTGGAACATGTTGTCAAAGCAGAATAAAATCGTCACTGTGACTCCTCATGGGATTTGCATTCACTCTCCATACACAATTTTGAACAATTCTTTTTAAATGTGGAGTTGTGTTTTATTCTGAGTTTCACCTTACACATTGTTTTTTGTGATCTCTTTGCATTTCCATTCCCATGTGAGTTTTGCTCCTCATTTCTCCAGGCCTCCTGCTGGGACATCAGTGAAACCTCAGTGACTGCAGAGTTTCCTGTTGAATGATTTCAGCATTGGGCTGTCAAGATCTGTAGAAAAATTAAAATATAGAAAAATAATAATAGGAGTATTGTGTACAACAATTACTGAAAAAATTGAAGTAGTAAAATAAGTCCCTACCTACAGCACAGGAGTGTGGGATGATGACCAAGATAATGGCTGTAGCTTACTTTCCTAACACAAACCTTACTTGCCTATGCTGTGTACCTTCTATGTTATCTTTGCACATGGAGATATGTATTATTGTCATCAAGAGAGAATGATTAGGTTGAAGGAGGAATACTTGTGGAGATAGGATGGTCCTGCTTTGGCTCTGAGGAACGACACAGAATGGAGCAGTCATACAATCTGAACTTTGAAGGACACATGGCAACAAGAAGTAATTTTTGCCTGATAAGGAGCCATTTAATTATTAAAGCTCACACTACAGCATATACTAATAAATTAATGCAGTATGTGCTACCATACATATGATTATATTACTTAACTCTCCACCTAGATCATGCCATACATAAGAAGGAGAGGGGCATAAGATTGTGCTGTACATATGGAGGGTAGGAATTTCATCTAGTTAGGAGGAAAAAACCCAAAAAGACCTTGGAGACAATCAGTGCATTACTCTCCTCTCCTTCCTCTCAGATGAGGAGGCCCTCTTGGTAAGCTTCTGTACTTCATCATCATCATCATTATTATTATCCAGGTTAACACAATACTATCATTCTTGTTGGAGTTCTATCTCAACTAGTGCATTTAGCAATGGCAATTTTCAATCAGTATTTCAGTTCTTTCAATAAACTGCACAATTTTTGAAACTGTGATTGCAAGTTCTTAATGAATGCAACCAGAACTATAGTCTTGAATTGGCAAACTGCATTATTTGTGAATCTGTACTCATGAAAGTAAGTTCTTACTGAACACTACCAGGTTTATAGGACTGAATTTGCGTTAATCAGAAATTAAGCCCAGCCACACTCAGCTCCTCTCATCTGAGGACGTGCTCGAATGCAAGCATGTTAATTTTCTGCTAAATCTCTATAACCTTAATGCAACAAAGAGGTTAATCTATATGATCTTTGAATGCTCCTTTGAACGAAAGTAATTCTGTGGATCTTAAATTACAGTTATTGGAGGTATAATTTAGAATCAGCAAGGAAGGAAGAGAGAGAACTCAGCTTCAAACTCACTCCACTTTATTAGTTATAATTCTATCATGAGATAAAAAATAATGCTATGAACAAGAATGTATCTATTATTAAAAAAAATCTTTTCAAAATGGGTTCTGGCATATTGCAAAGCAGACAGACAACAAGAGACAGAGGGAAATATTATATGTAGTCACAGATTCCTAGGCAGAAGCAGCTCATTATTGAGCCAGATTACAGTATGAGACTCCAATTTACTTTTATTCCATTAAAAAAAAAAGAAGCAGAAACAAAAATTCAGCTATGCAGAGCTGGAAATTTAAGACAAACTGCATAGGTATGTGATTTGGTAAAGCCCGGGATTTTCTAATAATCTCATGTCAGGCATCTCCAAGTGATAATAAATCCCAGGGCAGACCTGTGATACAGTCAGAGTCCCTGAGGTCCGATTGAGCAGAATAATGAACTGGATTTTCATGGCACATCTGGTTCAGGGAGCTCTGCAGCAAGTAGTGCTAAACTATCCTGCTCAGAACATCCTGGAAAGTTGCCTATGTACTCAGTGAGTGAAAAAGCCTCCTGTAATCTTTACACCAAGTGTATCCTTACCAGTGCAGGACACACCTTTACACAGAATTACACAGAATTAATAAGGTTGGAAAAGACCATGGAGATCATCAAGTCCAACCTTTACCTAGGTTAACAACCTACCCAACATCAGTCTAACATCTATACCATCTAAACCATTTAAACCATCTAAACCATACCACTAAGTTCATCATCTAACCTATCCTTACACACATCCAGGGACGGTGACTCCACCACCTCCCTGGGAAGCCCATTCCAGTGGGGGATCACTCTCACTGTGAAAAAGTTCCTCCTGATATCCAATCTAAACCTCCCCTGATGCAGCCTAAGACTGTGTCCTCTCATCCTGTCACTGGGAGCCTGAGAGAAGAGACCGACCCCCGCCTGACTACAACCTCCTTTCAGGTAGTTATGGACAGCAATAAGGTCACCCCTGAGCCTCCTCTTCTCCAGGCTGTACAATCCCAGCTCCCTCAGCACAGTTCTGTGAAGCCTACATAGTCCCTAATTCATCCTCAAAGGTCAGTTCTACGGAAAAGGAGTGGGAAGAATAATCTTTTTTTGAGTGTGAACTTGACAGCATCCTCTGTAGCAGTGAAGCATTCTTAAAGGCAGATATCACNGATTTATTAAACCTCATGCTATTGGACTCAGCCCATCTATCCAGCCTGTCAAGGTCTCTCTGCAGAGCCCTCCTTCCCTCTGACAGATTGACACTCATTCCTTTCTTAATCTCAAGATCTCCTGAGAATGGCAGATGACATGACTACAGGGTACCCAGTTTCTCATGGTAGCCTGGTCTCCCACAGCAGTCCAGTCATGGTTCCTGAAATTCCCCACCCTGAACGGAGCAAACTGACCTTAGCAGAGAGAATATCACAAACTTACCCATGGCATTCCCACAGTTCTCCAGAAGTGTAACCACCACCCAGCCAAGAATACTACCAAGTTTCCTGTGAAACGGGGACTTTGTTACAGATTTGAAACTTCAGGGTGTCTCCTTCAGAGTCTTGGTACTTCTCTTGCCCTATTTGGGTTTCTTTTGGTCCTATGTTGAAAAGACTGACCAACATTGCACACCGCACTATTTTAATTTTAAGTGAAAGGCCACTGAAACAGTGATTTCTCTGCAAGCAGATGCAACATCTGTACTGGTGAACTGTGCAAAGATAGGAATTGATTATTGTTTAATCTCATTTTATACATTTATGAAGGTGTACATTACATAAAGTCACCCAGATTATAGGAGAAAAAAGAAACAAAACCCAACGAACAAATGAAAAGATGTCCATGAGAGGGCACCAAATGCTCAATACTGGAAAATTATTTTATCCTTCCCGAAAAATTTTGGGTCAAAAACAATCTACTTGATGACTTTTGCTAAATATTGCTTCTTGATTTAAACAGCAAAATCTCAGAATATTTTCTTCTATTAAAGAAGGCAAACCCAAAGTTGAATACCTAACCCAGAAGGACAACGCTACCCTTATTTTATGAACTCAATTTTGAAATCTCTCTAAAAATAGCCACGTTCTCATCATTGCCACCTCACCAGTGGAAAGTACTGTAAAAATAATTTTCCAAAACAACTGTTTCACCTTAAAAAAACATTAAACTCTTGATTAATGTATGTTCTGGCTAAACTCACCTTGACATAACGTTCATTGAGAGGGGAAAATGAAGACCTTTAAAAAAAAACAACAATCGAGGAGTGGTAGAATTTCTCAGAAACACGATTGGACACTTTTTATCCATTTAAAAACCGTGCAGTAGCTGTATAATCAGTGAACCCAGATAAGAGACTCGTCTTGAACTGGTGAAATTGAAATACATAG
Source organism: Serilophus lunatus (assembly GCA_013399895.1). Classification (NCBI taxonomy): domain Eukaryota; kingdom Metazoa; phylum Chordata; class Aves; order Passeriformes; family Eurylaimidae; genus Serilophus; species Serilophus lunatus. The sequence goes on along the minus strand of VXBA01005141.1, from coordinate 28,879 downwards.
GACATACCCATTTTTGAAAATAACACTTATAGTGAAAAAAATCAAAGTATAAGTGAATTGATAACTGAGATAACTTCCTATAACTGAGCTTTTTCTTGTAAATGATCATGACACACCAAAGTTTAAAATATATATACATACACTACTATTTGCAAAGCCTCGATGTCTTTGCTATCTGAAAAAAAAAAAAAAGCTGAGCTCACCGAAAAGTGGCAGATACACCAAATGCACCGAGCAGCGAGAAAAGAAATTCTCAAAAATAAAGCACTTTTGTTCCTGACAGAAATGATGACGGCGAAAGCCAAACCCGAGCCCCGCCCCTGCGCGGCGCAGTCCTCAACCAGGTGGGACCGACGGCAATAAAGGGAGCGCCGGGCCCCGCCGCCGCCGCACAGCGCTCGGAGCTTTGGCAGCGAGAGCATGTCTGGCAGAGGCAAGGGCGGGAAGGGGCTCGGCAAGGGCGGCGCCAAGCGCCACCGCAAGGTGCTGCGCGACAACATCCAGGGCATCACCAAGCCGGCCATCCGCCGCCTGGCTCGGCGCGGCGGCGTCAAGCGCATCTCGGGGCTCATCTACGAGGAGACGCGCGGCGTGCTCAAGGTCTTCCTGGAGAACGTGATTCGCGACGCCGTCACCTACACCGAGCACGCCAAGAGGAAGACGGTCACGGCCATGGACGTGGTCTACGCCCTGAAGCGCCAGGGACGCACCCTCTACGGCTTCGGCGGCTAAAGCTTTTCGTTCTCAGACCTTTTCTCAAACCCAAAGGCTCTTTTCAGAGCCACCCACTTATTCCCGTAAGAGAGCTGCGATCGTTGTCTAATTTAAAAAGATATATGAAGCAAAGCCCGTACTAAGCAATACCAAGACGTACGAAAACTAATGGTGGAAAAAGGTCAAAAGGCTTTATAATTTGCAGTGTGCTGTCTAATGCGTAATTTTGGTGTTAACGGGGATGTGCTCTTTGTCGTATAAAATGACACTTGTCTTTGTGTATTCTAAATTTTCATGGAAACGTTGAGCCCTAATAAAAATCACTTGGAGTACTCTAGTAGAAAGTAGAAAATTTTTTTAGTGTTCTTTGATTTAAAGAATAATCGGAAATACTATTTAGACCCTTTTATTTCAATAAAATTAATTTAACCAAGTATATAAATTCAAATCTGTTAACTAGAGGGAAATAAGAAAGTTGTCCTGAGGTGAATATTTCAGGTTTTTTTCTTAATTTCCTTGACTTTTTTTTTGTACTATTCTTGAAAGTAATCTCAAAGTAAATTGAATAGGGGTTTGGGGGGGGGGGGGGGGTTAGGTGGAGGAAGGAAGGGCTGGGAGGAGATGGGAAAATTAAATGAAAACCAATTATGATTCTAGAAAAACATTTTTGAAAAATGTTTTAAAGGAAGATTTGTGCGAAGCCTTGTCATACAAAGAACACTTTGGTCTGGGAGTCAGTTCTAAAGTACTTCTGTTGTACTTCATTACTGAAGTGAAGAATACAGGATTTCAGATTTTTTTTCCTTTGGAAATCATTTGACACTCGCAATGATAACCAACAAACATTTGCGGCCACATGTATTTTTCTGAGAGTTATTCTGGGCAAATTAAATAATAGACCAATACTGCAATCCTTTTTAAACTCTTGAGGGTGGGGGCATGAAAATAATTCAATTGACTCAGTATTCTCAAAGTCCCGATTTTACTTAGTATGTAAGGTGTCTCATTCAGAACTTCCCAGTGAAAATAAAATGGTGTAAAAAATAGGAAAACACATGAAAAAAATAGCTTAAAAGATCATTTCCGGACGCTAAAGCTTTTTATATACTTGTTACACCTTGCTACTGATACGAACCTGCATTACTGGATTTTTTGAGCGCCTGTTTTGAGGTAGCAACAGATATCTCCTTTGTGGCTTTGGAGATTACGTGCCCTTTACTGGAAGGAGAACTGTACGGCACTGTAGGAAGAAAAAGTGTGTTTGGCACCACAAGGTTTTTAATGTGCCAGGACACTGTCGGGGAGGAGGGGAGGGACAGGGGAGGAGCAGAAGGTTCGGGGCCGAAGGGGAAGCGACTCTTCAGCCACCTTGGGCCGCGGCGGGGATTGCAGGGCAGCCAATGAGAGCGCGCTTCATTTGTCCAATCAAAGACGAGGCGGCTCTATAAATAACGCTTCGCTGACCACTTTGAATTCAGTCACTGTTGGCGGTCGGCAGGTCCTGGGTGTTTGTCAGCGATGGCGCGCACGAAGCAGACGGCGCGTAAGTCGACGGGCGGGAAGGCGCCCCGCAAGCAGCTGGCCACCAAGGCGGCCCGCAAGAGCGCGCCGGCCACGGGCGGCGTCAAGAAGCCGCACCGCTACCGGCCCGGCACGGTGGCGCTGCGCGAGATCCGGCGCTACCAGAAGTCGACGGAGCTGCTGATCCGCAAGCTGCCCTTCCAGCGCCTGGTGCGCGAGATCGCGCAGGACTTCAAGACCGACCTGCGCTTCCAGAGCTCGGCCGTCATGGCGCTGCAGGAGGCCAGCGAGGCCTACCTGGTGGGGCTTTTCGAGGACACCAACCTGTGCGCCATCCACGCCAAGCGCGTCACCATCATGCCCAAGGACATCCAGCTCGCCCGCCGCATCCGCGGAGAGCGCGCCTAAGCCTCCGGTCGGAGCCCCCTCCCCCGGCAGTGCTCGGCGGCAGCTCGCACAGACCCAAAGGCTCTTTTAAGAGCCACTACAAACTCAATAAAAAGAGCTGCAGCGCTGCTTTGACATTATCACGGGCTTTTAATATTTTTTCAAAGGTATCATTTGTTTTCTGGTTCCAATTCTTTTAAAAGAAGCCACAGGGCTGAATTGTTTTACTCGCGATGTTTTTCAAATACTGGAGGGAGTAACGTGCAGTAGAACACTGTGGGGGTGGGACATACGAATCAGAGAAATACTTTAGGAGGAGTCAGCAGAGGGCCTAAGGCATGGTGGAGGGGTTTGCATTTCTTCGACATTGTTGGACTCGACACAGCTTTCAGGGAGAAGTAGCGGGTAGAAGCGGGTAGAAGCTGGAGGGGGAGCATGGTCACACTTGTTTCCGAGGAGGGCCCGTGCTCAGAAAAATCTGCACCTTAAACTCCCAACTATCGAGTTAAAGCAGGAGTGGAAGCTTCCTGAGGCTCATTGGAATTGTGTTACTGCCAAGACTGGCTAAAATAGATTGCCTTAGAAGGGGCTACTGCTCCAACGACTGTTAATGCCAGGAGCAAGAATGTCTCAATAAACCAGTTTTGAGGCCGGTTGTAAAATGGACAGTTATGCAGATAATATGGTACATAAGGCTTCTTTCTCACAGTACAGAGGAGTACCTAAAAAGCAAAGGAACTGGCTGATAAGTACTGTAGGCAGGAATAACTTATTGTGTTTGTCCAGATTTGTTGCCATATAACAAAAAAACCTGTGGAGAAAAAGGCTATATATTTTCTGAGCATTCTTCGGAGAGGGGAATATTTTTAATAAAAGTTTTATAAAAAGCTCAGAACAGAAATTTGTGTGTTCTTTCAATGAGAGTGCAAATGTATTTGTCTTTGTACCTGCACTTCTCCAGGTAGCGATCACAGTATCTGATATGCTGAGTTCAGATTTCTGTAGCCAGTTCTTTAGGATTCTTAATGAGTTCCTGGAAGGAAACCAGCTTTCAAACTTCCACGGACCCACCTTTGCTTGAATTGTTATTGAGACTAGATCAGTCTAACAAGTCTGAGAATTAAGTCAGGAAGTTATAAATTAGGGCACAGAATCACAGTTTCGTAAGTCGTTGAAATTACTCCACTTATTTTGGGAAACATCTTCCTGTCTTCTCCCCATCTTCAAAAACTCACATCTGATGCTTGGGGTGCAACAATTCTGAGTGCTGGGAAGCACTGAATGAGGTTATTAGTAGCCTGAGTGGTCACCTGGTGTCACTAGAGGCTTCAGAGGTTCAATTTCTTTATCTCCTTTTCTTTTCCCCTGCTTATTTATTCTTCCTCCCACATAAAGCCCCCTGAGTGATTTAATTGATCTATGTGGCCTTATGTTGAAAATAGGCTGGAAGGAAAGTAGAGCTGCAGTGTTAACAAGTGATGAGTGGCTGTGCAGTCTGTATTGAACAGAGGAGATAGTTTCATTTTTTATTTGTCCTTTGAACAGTATGTATATCTTTTTTATTATATATTTCACCCCTATTTCAAGATATATTTCATCTCTGCTCCTTTGTATGTAAATTAAAAACTTTTCTGACTTTGAAGTGAATGGAAATATGGGAATAAAAAAACCCTAAATGATAAAAAGTAAATATTTGTAGGTTTTGGAATTGAAGATACTTACTATGGCATGACAAAGATTTTTCCTTTTCTTGATTATGCAGCAGGATGTAAGAAGAGACATTTAAGTTATAGTCTAGGAAAGGAAGAAAACCTTTTAATAGGCCATAAAAGTGTCACTTTCTCTTAAAAGTCAACAAAAAGCATAAAGAAAAGCATAACCTCCATCCTTGTTTCTTCTGTTTCATTTGCCTTAGAGTATATTTAATGCTAATGAGGAAAAATATATAAATAAATAAAGGAACTCTATCTTATTTCCATCAAGTTAATGCTGCAAGATCCTACCCAGTTCTTTTTAGCAATAGATACACTGGATAGCACTGACACAAAATCTGATGAAAGAGATAAGATATTAACTACTTATCAGTCATGATGAATAATGTCCTCATTTGCTTTTGAGAGCAGATGCCACAGTCTGGTGTCAGTGAAGGCCCCTTGCAGAGCCTGGGTGTGCACCATAAGCAGGCACCAGTTTATATTTGGGGTTTGATACTTTAATCTTTGCTAACCTCGAAGTGGGGTCTAGTTACAAAGTCAAGTCATTTCAGTTAATAATACATTGTTGGTGTAGAACAATTAGTATCAGCATGGAGCCTACTGAAATCCTGGAGTGTAGGCTGACATATAGTTAATTTTAAAATTAGAATTATATAATTCCTTTTAAATTACACTTATACACACAGTCTCTGCTATTCCAGCAGTAGCACTGCTGTTTTCAACTGTCTAAAACTGCCACTCCTTACTCTGCAAGTGGTGATGTACAAAGGGTTGCATGAAATAGAAGAATTTCACCTACAAGAGATTCAGAATGACCATCTAGTCGAACTGTGAAGTAGCTCCTATCATTTAATATACCATGATGTATTTTTGGAACAGCAAAACCCAAAGCCAGGTGTTCCTGAGGCAGAGAGGTCTGGGAAAAAGAGAGAGGTGAAAAGCTCCAAGAACTAAAATTTGTGTGAGAAAAAAAGAGCTTATAAAGATGTAGATACAGGTATAGAATATGTACATATATGTGTATGTAATTTGATATGTAGGTCATCAAGCTATGAATATTTCTTTTATATAACATTTTTACATCCTGTGTGGTGTTTCAGAAACAAACCATATGAAACTTTTTACAGGGAAGCCTAGCTGTCATGCTCAAGTACCTGAGTTTTAATGTCAGACCAATTTGGCTGGTAACAAATACAGAAATGTAATGGATAGGCCAGAGACCATTACCAAGGGCAGAGAAAAAGGTTTAGTGACAGCAAAGAAGTAAAATCCATAGGAATTTGAATGCTTTATTTGTAAATTAATAGAAAATTTGACCTCTAAAACGGCGAGTCTGCCACACTTGAAACAACCAAACATTGAACTAAAGGCCAACTGGAACTTCCTGACTGCAAAACTTCACCGAATCAGTTAAATTCTACCAAGTGTTGACCTCCTGATCCTCCCATTTATTCACTCAATTTTCTTCTTATCATCAAACACAAACCTTTTGTTTTTTATTCTAAAGCCCATATAAGCCTTTTTGCTACAGGCCTCCTGTCAGTTACAAAACTGACAAGGCTGGACAGACTCTTCCTCTCCTCCAGTTGATTTGGTCCTAAACAGAAGCCATAAAACATTTCCTCTACCAGTATTGTCATATTAGAAAAATACAAGAGTAACTTGGCAAAGAAAACCCCCATCACATTCCCTTTGCCTTTTCCAAGATCTCGGTCCTCTTCTTCAGCCTTTCCTCAAAGTCATAATGCAAAGAAATTTAAGAATAAAAGTGACAATTAGACTAATCAATTGAATATACCATTTTTTATTCATCAAGCTTATAATCTTAGCACTTTTGTGGTGGGTTCTAATATATCCAGTTACAATTTCTTTAGTACATCATAATAAAAGACGTCATGTATTACTGATAATAAAAAGCCGTTTGAAAGTTTAGCTTCCAATACTAACTCAGGTTCCCCTTCCAAAATGCTTAAAATTTAAAGCCTGCTCTACTCAGAACTGTTGCAAACACATTTTACAGGTGCTGGAAGGGAACAGGGAAAAATAAATGCATCCTGTTTGTCCCAAACTTTTCTCATTGGCTTTCCAAGAACTCAGTTGGTTTTTGCTGTTTGCTTATATACTTAAATGGGCGTTTACAACCACCTCCCTAAAACAGCGCCCGAACTGCTCAAAGCAATCAAATACTTTTAAGATGACAATTCAGGTTTATTAACAAGTTACCATGAAAACTACAATAACGCTTATGAACTTCAGAATCTCTATCATTAAAGTATAAGAAAGGCTGTGTCTCAGCTCTCTTGTGGCCATGTGGTGGCTCTTAAAAGAGCCTTTAGGGCGCGGGGATAAAGTTCGGGATCCTTCAGGGAGGACCTGAGGCCAGAGGCTTAGGCGCGCTCTCCGCGGATGCGGCGGGCGAGCTGGATGTCCTTGGGCATGATGGTGACGCGCTTGGCGTGGATGGCGCACAGGTTGGTGTCCTCGAAGAGCCCCACCAGGTAGGCCTCGCTGGCCTCCTGCAGCGCCATGACGGCCGAGCTCTGGAAGCGCAGGTCGGTCTTGAAGTCCTGCGCGATCTCGCGCACCAGGCGCTGGAAGGGCAGCTTGCGGATCAGCAGCTCCGTCGACTTCTGGTAGCGCCGGATCTCGCGCAGCGCCACCGTGCCGGGCCGGTAGCGGTGCGGCTTCTTGACGCCGCCCGTGGCCGGCGCGCTCTTGCGGGCCGCCTTGGTGGCCAGCTGCTTGCGGGGCGCCTTCCCGCCCGTCGACTTACGCGCCGTCTGCTTCGTGCGCGCCATCGCTGATGCAGAAACCGACGCGCAGCGGAAACCTCAGAGAAGAAATGCAATCGCGCTGTGCCCGCGGTCGGCTTTTATGGAACGTTCCCTCTCCCTGATTGGCTGCCAGGAATGCGCCGCTTTGATTGGATAGTCTCAAATTCGAAAAGCCCGCCTCAAAAGCCCGCGCGCGTCCTCACCAACCGCCCGCCGGGGTCTTTACGGGAAAGCGATGCAGAGGCAAATGAGGGAGTGCTAATTAAGCTGAGCGCGTAGCAAAATAAAAGGAGCATCTTCCTAAGCTTTAATGCAGTAGCTGCGCAAATAATAATGGACAATTTGCTACATAGCACTAAGGGGACAGGCGGCATCATTCTGATACCTAATTGAATGAGAAGGGATTTGGGGAGCCACCGGCTGGAATACCTTCTGTAGTCAGAATTGGCATTAACATAACCTAAATATAATTCTATATCTACTTCTGCCAGCTTGCTCAGTTACCAGGCGTGGGAGGCGCGGGGGAAGGAATGCCAGCAAGGCGATGCACAAAGGTTTCTAAGCCAGGTCTGCTCGAACAAAGGCGGGGGGGGGGGGTACTTTAATGTGCTTTGCCACTCGTTTTCCTATTACAGAGATATAATTGAAAAATCAAGTCCTAATCGCTTAACATTTAAAACCGAGTTTTCGATGTTCTCTACGTCACCTATGTCAGATGGCCCCTTAACGTATTAGTGGCACACATTTAATCAAATTGCTAAGGGTTTCATATAACGATTAATGTAAAGAGGTACTTACACAATTTCAAGAACCTTATTACTTTAGTTTTACCAGCTTAGAAGCAACACAGCTCCCTTAAGGAAATAAGTGGGTGGCTCTGAAAAGAGCCTTTGGGTTTGAGAAAAGGTCTGAGAACGAAAAGCTTTAGCCGCCGAAGCCGTAGAGGGTGCGTCCCTGGCGCTTCAGGGCATAGACCACGTCCATGGCCGTGACCGTCTTCCTCTTGGCGTGCTCGGTGTAGGTGACGGCGTCGCGAATCACGTTCTCCAGGAAGACCTTGAGCACGCCGCGCGTCTCCTCGTAGATGAGCCCCGAGATGCGCTTGACGCCGCCGCGCCGAGCCAGGCGGCGGATGGCCGGCTTGGTGATGCCCTGGATGTTGTCGCGCAGCACCTTGCGGTGGCGCTTGGCGCCGCCCTTGCCGAGCCCCTTCCCGCCCTTGCCTCTGCCAGACATGCTCTCGCTGCCAAAGCTCCGAGCGCTGTGCGGCGGCGGCGGGCCCCGGCGCTCCCTTTATTGCCGTCGGTCCGACCTGGTTGAGGACTGCGCCGCGCAGGGTCGAGATTCCCGCCCCTTTTTCCTGTCTCCGTGCCGGGTGGGGAAACCTCTTTTGCTGCAACCCGTTGTCGGGCTCTAAAGTCTGCAAAATAAACGAAAATCTACACACACACCCCCCCAAAGAAATTCTAACGATGTACACGTTGGAAAGCTTTTTCCTCCTGTCCTTGGATTTGCATGAACCATTTTTATACGTGTGTGTTTTACTATCTTGCACTGGGTGAGGTTTAGATTCTCGTTATTTTAATGCTGTTTTTCATTAATAGTTGTGGTTTATTTGTATTCAAAGTGCTATAAACTTGTCTTCAGAAGTTTTAATAATTTCAGATATTTTACTGGCTTTAGGGAGTTTCCCACAATATCAAATATATCAGATTCTTTATTTTTATTTCCACCTTCCGGTTTTTATATAAACAGCTTTGTGTCTTTAAGTATACAGTAACCAAAAGTTACCTTGGTTACCTTGAACTGGGTTTTTTGTTTATTTGGTTTGTAGGGGGGGGTTGTTTGTTTTGTGGATCTAAATCTATACTGGAAACAAAGGATATTCTGAATTATCATTTATGAAGATATGGTGCGATCCTCATCTAATGATATTCCAAATAAGACTAGACAAGAACATTCAAAGCTGGAAAAGTTGCTAAGTTAACATCTGAAGGACGTCATTGTTTTTTCTACAGAAAAGTTTGTTATTTATTTTATTTTGCCATTTTATGTATGAATGTATGTATGTACATGCTTTTTATGTATGCACATAATTTCTATGTATTCCTTCACACTGTTCCACATAACAACATACAATAAGTACTTTCTCTCTACTGTGCAACCGAACTGGGAAGAAGTATCTCCCCTCAGTCTATTTAATAATAATGGAATTAAAATTGCATCCTATCATAAAGTCAAAGAAGAATTTTACTCCCTATGGCCATATTAAAAGCATAAAAGCAGAGCTCTTTATCCTGACATCTCACATATTGTTTCTAAAAGTGTCCCTGGATGTTTTTGTGGTCGATGTCAGATCTGTGGCTTTTTGGGTGTGGGTTTGGGTTTTTTTGGTTGGTTGGCTGAGTGGATTTTTTGAGAGAAAGGTAGCAAATATGATTTAGATGAACATTGTCTTTTCCCTATCTAATCTGCATCACTCCAGAAAAGGAGTATATTAAGGAACACGGGAATGGTCTCTGCTTTTCTCCTTTTCTAATATGAAGCAACACCCATTGTACTCTTCTGATCAGTTCACCAAGCAGAGGCATTCACAGCCTTTACTTAGGTTGTAGAAACTCCTTCCTGTTGCAAAGATGCAGAAGAATGCATAGATTTAGTGAGAAGTCTCTGTAGATTTTGTATAGTCCTAATCATACATTCTTTCTCTTCCTGGGACGAGTGAACAGGTGAGCTGAATATGATTCAGGGTCTTAAAAAATTTATTGTGCTGGCTACACATCTTGCTTATACTGAACTGACAGGTCACAAAAAAATTAAAAAAGTAAAGCCTCTTCTACTGTAACTAGCTTAAAAAAGGATTCCACAAGAGGATTTTGTTTGGTTGCTTGGTCTGGTTTTTGCTTGGTTAGTTGAGGGTTTTTTTAAATTGAGACTGTCTTTTCTTTATTTAGTGCCACATTAGCAGCAGAACAACAAATTTTAATGTCCCTTCCTTTTTGCTTTTCAACCCACATTTACTAGTGGCAGTCCTCAAACAATAGCACTTTAAATTTTGTTCACTTAGCATGTATCAGTTCTAATCAGATTCTCAACAAGATGAAATCAGCACATATAATTCTGCAAAATAGAGGCAAGTGACTAAATCTCCAGTGTACTGAGAACATTCTCAGTCTATTCTCCTGGGCTTTTTTGACCTATCATTTAGTTTCCATTTGTAAGTTTTTAGATGCCTTGCCTATATGGTTTTGCATCCCCTAGGTAATGAATTTGATAGTTTTTAATATGTGTTTAAATTGTAAAGCAATAATATAGGGCTCTTGTAGGGTGTTGTGTATTGATAACCTCAGGGTGAATAATTAGAATATGCAGGTTTTAATTTAAAAATTACTTTAAAAAACCATTCATTATATGCTACTACAACTTCAGGGTTTGAGTTTAGATCAACATTAGGCAAAATTTCCACATAATATTTTAAGAATACATATAAAAAAGATTCTGAAAGTGTGATCATGTTTTCAAACTAGTAGTTTTGAATTTTGTGTAAGTATTGGACAGGTTTTCATCTTCCTGGTTTTCCACTCACTGGCAGCTGGTGCTTCATTCCGTCTTCAAAATATTCTCTGTCATTTTCAAAGAAAGAATGGAATTGCAATCTGTCCTTTATGAATTAAATGGGTTGTACAGATCCCTGCTTTGTACTGTGACCACATGCTCCTGTGATCTGCCATGCTGAACCCATAGCAGGTCTCACATGGACCATCTGGAGAAAGAAATATATTCTTCCCTCATACTAAAAACCTGGGCACTTCTGACAGACCAGCACATCCCCATGGTGGAGGGGAACTCAGAGGTTTAGGGAAAAAAGACAGTGAGCTGGAGGAGTAATGTCCTGTAATGAAAAATAAGTACTGTAAATAAAGGTAATTGCTTTTATCTCAACACTAGGAAAATTGAAGGGTTACCAAGGTTTAGAGAAGACGGCTGCATCATCAGGTTTCCTCAGACAATTAACAAAGACTGATGCCTTTCTGAGCAAAACAGATCAGAAGGAGGGGTGGGGAGGGTGGGCTATATATGTGTGGCCCAGCTCAACATAAATTACAAAAAACAGACAACAACTAGAAAAGTTTGAAGACAGCAGTGGGCTTAAGATGGTTTCAAACAACACATTCCTTCACAGGGATAGGGAGGCCAAGCATTGACAAGGAGCAGATAGAAAGTAATAATGAGAATTACATTTCTACTGTGATTCAACTGTATATTAAAGTGCTTTATTAGGCTTGTGGTGCAATTTCAGTACAGTGCTGTATCCTTGTGCTAATTCAAAGTCCAATGTAACACCTAATATGCTCAATAGGAAATTTTGAGATTAAACATTAAAACCTCTTCATGCATAATATCTGAAAGAACTTGGATGGAGAGTATTCAACTCCTGTCTCTACATGTGGGTAGGACTGTAAACTGCACAAGATCTGACTTCTTTTGGAACACTAAGATTCTAAATCTACCTCAGTGGTCCTTGTTCTCTGTATCCCCTTGCCCAAACGCAGCACCTTCAGTTCTGCATGTAAGTCACACTACAGAGCTTTGCTTACTGAAATAGAGCAGCCCACACTAGTTTGGTAAGAAATTTTTTAAGCACAGAAAGTTTTCAGTTTGAGATGGAGGTCCAAGTCAATATTTGCATGTGTGGATTTGCCATTGAGAACAAATCTTCTGGCAGTAGCACAGTTGTAGTAATGTTGCATGCTGCTTGAGCAATACTACCAAAGAGTGTCATGCATTTTGTCTGAAGATTGGCACTTTTATAGTTAAAAGAGATACGGGAAGTTGGGCTGCAGCACTGGTTTGGACTGTTCTCAACCTCCTTCCTGCTAAACTCAGAAACTACACAGGGACTTATTAAACAAGAAAAGACCTCTGTTATGGCCCAGCCTCTTGAGCTGCGCTTTGAGGATTCAGTTTGCCATTCACAGAGAATGGCTCACAGATCAGATGATCCATGAAGACATAAAATCTTCCAAAAATTGTCTTGTGGGCATGTCATCTGAGCTACTGCTGTGGAAAAGGCTTCCATGGGTCCCACCCCCACTACTCCATGCAGAAGCTGCAGTCTTTCAGGCTCACTGAATAAATGGTACAATTAAATAGGTCCATGAAGAAAGGTTGGAGGAACTCCTAGATCAGGTTTGGAGTGTTGAGAAGTTAATGAAGTACCCAGTTCTTTATATAAAGCTTTTTTAGGACATGGGAGAGAAGGGACAGAGTCAATAACCTGCCAAATGGGGACAATGGCAGCTATGTTGGACAAATCTTGGGCATGCCTAGGGCATTCTCAGGCTTCTCCCAGGAAGATACCAAAGGACCTCTCTAACAAATGCACCAGGTGGCTTCCCTGATCCAAGGTGGCCTGTGGAGCTCAGAGCTCTGTTGCACACCATACAAGTCTGCTCCTGCATTCAAGTAGCAACACAGCAAACAGCAAACCAGCTACTTGGCAACCACAGCTGACATGACTGCTTCTCTCAAATCCTTACTCTGCTTTCTAAACTGTCACTTGAAGTAGCACAGGTCTCATGATGCATTGACCATTGATTAAGCCAGAAAGATGCATTAAGAAAGCATTGTAAGTACCACATTTTTTGCACAGAAGAAACGGAGCAGCTCTTCTCATCACCTGGGCTCACAGAGAGCTGCTGTGGACAGTAAGTTTTGTAGCTGAACTCCACCAACCCTACTAGTTAGAGAGCTTGAACTACTTAACAGCAAATGTAGTATTGCCTTGTCTAAATGGTCTCCCCAGGGCATAGTTTTCAAAGTAATGAATCTAATGTGGGCATCCCTGGAAGAACTTACTGAATTTTGTCTTGGGCTGCGTGTTTCTCGATGAAGCTAAGTCTGCAAAATGATGTGCCTTGTGTTGGTATCTTCAGACACTATTGATATGTTTTGGTTTGGTTACAGTAATACTTGGTTAGAAATCCAGAAACTTCAGCTGGAACCCTCGGCCGCTTACGGGGATTTATTTATGGTTATAATCTGGAAATAGCCACAGGCTTTTCTTTAGGGATACGGAAGTTGAGAGACCATCACAATGTTCAGGTCATGTCCAGGACAGAGGAGTCATTACCCTGATGCAAATGGCTGTTGTTTTTCATGTGCAGAGCTTGGAACTTGTCTGCCCAACTGCACAACATTTTTGTTGGCCCATGCCTCCAGTTAATTACAATCCTTTTTAATTGACTGTATTATTTTTTATTCTATCTACCCTTCCTCACTTGATATTATCCACACAAGCTGAGTGTACTCCCTCTCTCATCCCTCAGGTTGTTTCAGAAAATATGATGCAATATCAGCCTTGGGACAATATTTCGACTACCAATTGCCTGAAGACACTAAGTTTTTAACTATAGCCCTTTGACCCTGTGCTACCGATAATTTTCAAATATGTAACATCCTGCTGATCCTGTTTGTAGTCCCTCCGATCCCAAGTGAGAATGCTATGGGAGACGGTTCAAAAAAATAACATTAAATATCAAGTATATTGCACGTGGTGCTCCTCCCTTTTCCCTACAGATACTTTTAAATTAATAGTTCTGTCATAATTACCAGTACCTGGACATAAGCAATTTTTGTTACCCTCCATCCATTATCAATAGAAGCCATTTTGTTTCTGACCATTACTAAGTCACACTGATTCTTGGGGACTCCGATATCATTCCATATAACATTTTCCACTCCATGTTAGAAGTTATTTCCTTGCTGCTAACTTGCTACAATGACGATCATTTCCCATATTTTCTACAATGTATAATGAGGAAAAATTACTTCCTTCCTCTTCCAGTTTCAAGTGTTTAAGAAGAAACTTCAGATTTTCAGCCTTGTCTTTCAGTCAGGGGGACTTCAACAGTACATGCTTTTTCAGTAGGAAATACTTTTTAGACCTCTGACAATTATTCTTGCTCTCTTCTGTGTATTAATTTGTTGTTCACTTCTCATTACTTGAAGTTTAATACTAAAACCTAGGCCTGAAACTCCAAGTGGGACTTTACCATCCTTACTACAGAGGCAGATCGTCTTCACTTGTCTTATGGAAGTTGTCACTGTGTTCCTTTTATAATATCTAGTAACATACTGGTTTTGATTCATTATCAATGTATATCTATAATCTGGAGATCCAGATCTACTCAGGTCCTTGTCAGCTGCTACTGACAGTAGAAGTTTTGCAGTATTTTTTAATATTTGTAAAACTGATATAGTTCTTTCTAGGTGAAGTGTCATACTTATTTTTGAAGACAGTGTCTCTTACCAGGCATTCTGCAATACTTAAAATGTCCTCAACAATTTTAGCATTTGTTTGCTTGTTGATGCTCATAGTATGTATATACAAGCTCTGTGGACTAAAATTCAGATCATGAATAAAATTATATCAGGCCTAGGATTGATCTCTGTGGAACTCTGAAGTTTGAGCCTGCATTTTAATTTCGTTGTTTATAATCTCAAACACTTAAATATATATTTCTATCCTGGAAGGGTTGATGTTTCACTGAAACCTCATTTTTCTGATTATTTGTTTAATTTCAAATACTTTTCTGAAATGAAATAAAATTAAACAGAGAGAAAATCTGCAGTGTATCAGCCAGCTCTAGGAAAACATGGCATTCTCTACTGAGACTGTTTCTAGAGTCAATTTTATAGAAAACCTATTAAACGTAATTTTCATTTCCTCCCTTATGTCTGAGTACTGCAAATTCCTGATTTTATTCATAACTTCCTTGAATTTGCCTGAACTTGTAATTAGCTCAACATCAGTGAGTTATTCCTTTCCCAGGGAATGCTGAGTCTGTAAACCTGAGAAACACATTAGTCTGCAACCCAGAAAATGCCTGATTATGTGCTTAGTTCTTGGCCATGCTCTTTAGGTACCTAAGGGATGAGTGCATACTATCGCAGGAAAGCTTTCAGCATCCTCACTCAGCATGAAGGGCTACAATAACCTTTGAAAGCTTAGGAAATGATGTCTAATAACATGGACATCCTGGATTTCACTAAAGGGGTAGGACATAGTTTTTCTGTATTAGTAGCCTGGTTTCAATGTGCATTTTTGACTGAATCAGTATTTGCAATAACAATTAACATCACAAAAAAAGAATTCTCACTGGACTATGCTGCACACCTGAGTAAATAGAAAGCATGTAACATAGTTTCAGATACCACATTTCATTTTTTTCCAGGCAGTCTGTAAAAGTTACAGGTAGAGTTATATTTCCATACTTTTGCTTGTAGGTCCCAATATTTTTTGTCCTTTTGCACTTACCTTCTTCCCCTTTTTCCTCAACTGAAAACAACATAAACTTAATTGGTCTCCAGAACTGAGACTCCTAAGTGTAATAACACTATTAGTAATAATGATAATTCTGAGTCACAGGGATGGATGGAGAGAAGTAAAAATTTGTTATAAGAAGATCTCTGATACTAAGGCTTTCAGAAGCTGGAAAATTTTGATGTCTAAGGCTGTCATTTTATGAAGAGACAAAGGGATTTAGAGGATGATTCATTAAAATGCACAGCCGTTTTTTTGCCAACTAGCACATATTTAACAGTTATGGCAGGCAGGAGGGTCTCCTCTTTGATCAGTCTCACCTTTTGATCACTTCAGAGTATAGAGATTTAAGTTTTGCTGAGACTAACTAGCCTTAACATATCCTTCAGTCATACACAGTATGATCTCTGAGCCAAATCAGAATAGTTCAAACTGGTCTTGACAAGCCTTGAAACTAGGACTGTGTGAGAGGTTATACTGTTTTTTTGGAAGCTGGCTTTATTTAACTACTTAAATTTGAAAAGTTGCAGGAGTGCCATTCAGGGTTAATATAACAGGCTTCACGAATTAACCCGGAGAAGCACTATGTGCAAAATAATACTGAGGGAAATAATTGCTTCCCTCCATTCAGCAGTGGATACTTGTGGACTGCTGTATCCAGTTCTGGCCTTCACAATGCAGCAGAAACATGAACATAACTGGAGAGAGTCCAGTGAATGGCTACAAAGATGGAGAAGGTACTGGAGGATCACTCACATTAGGAGTGTCTCATCTATGTGTTCAGATATCTTATGGGGGGAAGAGAGGAGACAGATCCAGTCTTCTCAGTACTGTCCGGGACAAGAGGCAACGGACCAAAACTGAAGCACAGGAAATTCTACTTAAATGTAATAAATAATTATTTTTGTTAACATGTACCCCAGAGAGGTTTTAGTGTCTCCCTGCTCTAGATGTTCTTTCTTTGAACATGGGACTAGGACCTATTGCACTAAGTGTTCGACTAGAAGACAAGATACTTTTTTTAGGAGATACAATTGCCTTAACACTGAAATAGCTGTCAGTATATTTTTATTTCCTTAGTTGGACTACAACTGAAAGGATGCATGCTTCTTTACTATTGACAGCTCTCTGACACCTTGTACCTTCTCTATTATATCAACTTTACAATTGCTGAATCAGTATCATAAAAATAGTTTCAGCATGCCAGTTTCAGACGTGACTAATATCTTTTGGTCTTGTTATGGTGTTTTTATTATTAATAGTGAGGGATTTTAATTGAATGTCTGCAAAATCATTTGTGAAGAGGTTAGCATGTCACAGTTAAAACTAGGCACCTTCTTTGTATCCTCTGTGTCCTAACTATAGTATTTGTAGTTAAGTGAGTGTAGGCTTTCAGCTAAATTTGGATAATCAGCTTATATGGATTGCTCTCCTCCTGCAGTCTGGATGTCTTATTTGCCCTTATTTGTGTAATGTCTAATCTATTTCTCCTCCATGTGAAGCTTCTGTCTTGAAAATAAAAATAGTTATGCCTTTACTACACAGGTTTAGGAATTACTTCTTGCATTATATGTGAACTTTTTTTGTTTTGAAGATCGTTGTATTGGAAAAGACACTATCATTCTATAGACTCTTGTGTAATCTCCACTAGCACCTATACAACTAGGCAAGGAAGCCAGGGCATGTTGTGTGATGATGCGTGGAAACAATCCTATGTTTAAGGTGCACATTTAAAGAGGGCATAAAAAATTGTTTTCAGTTCCTAAGTTATAAATAAACAAAGCCTACATTTGTACAGAAAATCATTTAGAAAGAAAAATCAGGAAGAATATTCAAAAATGTTTGCTGTTTAATTGAAATTAAGTATTAAATGAGTCATGTTTAAATATTTGTCTCTTCACATAGAAACTGCAAACGATTTTTATTACCAGCACACTGCACCATTTTTTTTATTTTTAAGTAATTCTGTTTGACAGGAAGAAAATTTCTGTCTGTCTGAGAAACTGTTCTGCAATCTACTGTTGATTTGATAAGTGATGTGCTCAGATGCTTGCTTTGCTTTGTCTTTTTCTCTTATCTGTAAAACACCCATGGCAATATCAATGCTCCCTGTAATCATCAGTCTATAAAATAGGGAACTGTCATTGTGGTTCAGCATTGAACAACTATTTCCAGCAATGCAAACTTGAGCACTGTTCAAACCTCCTGACAAATGTTGTATCCAATTAACTAGAAAATGTCGTTATTTGGCCAAGGATGTGGGAATAACCCGAGAACAGCTTTCACTTTTAACACCACTTCATATCTATAAGCCACCTCTTAAAAAATAAATAAATCACCTTCTGCAGAAATGGATGGTAAGACCAAGAATATTTTCTTTGCTCAGAAGTAGGCCAGGGATAATTCTCTGTGCAGAAAAGAGACAGTGCGATGGTTAAGGAAAAGATACGATAAAGCATCTTGACACAAAGTGCTGGAGGCCAGCTGTCAAGACTTCCAGTGTCTCAGACTACTAGGGAAAAGCAAAGGACTTTGGAAGTGCAACTCAAAACAAGAAGCTGGGACATTAATATTTGCAGGGATGCACCCAGAACTGAGATGAATCCTAAAGTGTGACCCTTAAAATCCTTAAATAATGACCTTCACAACCTTTTTCATATGCTTTCCCTAAAATAAAAACCAAAAAGAAACAAAAAAAAAACAAACAAAAAAGAAAAACAAAACCATAAACCAACAAAAAAACCCTCAAAAATAAAACCCCAAAATCACCTCCCCTCCTCCAAAAAAACCAAACCAAACCAAACCATACAAAAACAGAGGCGTTCTTTTTCCCTTAAAATTTTTCATAGACAATGCACAGCAATCCTTACATGCTGCTGGTAGAGTTCTAGTGATTGTAATACTTAGGGAGTAAGATCTGATATCTCTTCTCCCATCTTTTCTGCTTCCTGCCTTTATCTCTAACCTGCAGCCTGTTACTGGGAAGGCGACATCTCCTCTCCTGATGGACTGAGAAAAGGTTTACTGAAAGAAAGATTTAACGGAAACTTGCTCAAATGTGTGAATGTGAGGGATGTGTAAAGAGGACACACCCCTGAGGCTACAGCTGGATTCTTGCAGGAGCGGTGACTGTCCGCTCCCAGTTTTGTGACCATTTTCAAGTGTAACAAACCACGGCCACCGACCCCTAACATTAAACTATCAAAACTACAGAGATTACAGAGCTAAAGAGGCACATTAACCTTCATGCATTAAACAGACATTAAACAGATCCGGATAGATGACCACACTTCCCAGCCCTCTTTTTTATCACTTACAGTCAGATTTACTTCTCGGCCCATCTTCGTTCATCCAAACTGGAAAAAAAGCAGAATGCCCTCCTTCTACCACAACCAACTATTTTTTTACCGTTAAAACGTACTTATATTGTTCATTTGAGCTATCACCCTGGGCTTTCAAAATCTATGGCTACTGTGGATTTGGTCTAGTTTTCTCTGTGGGAACGAGAACATGTTCACGAGAAGCAGATTTCACAGCCCACTTCAATATGCCTTTCAATCTGTTTTTTATGGTGGAGTACTGAGAAGCCTAATTTTTCCCAATCTCCACTTTTCCCTTCATTTCTCTCAAAGTATTTATTATCTGGCCTGCATGCAAACATAAAAAAATGAAAACAGAAATGAAAGAGAATATGAAAAAGTGACAGTTCGTTGTTTTCACTTGTAATTCTGATGTATCCCATGTATCATTGCCATTTTAATCTCTCTCCTTTCAACTAAAACTTCTTGCTATCATTTATAACTTCATTAAGTATTCAACATTCAGCGCATGAAAATACATGCCAAGGCCTTTCGTAACATACCTCATGTCATCTTGACTCTCAAATTCCTTCAGGATCCTTTGCTGAAATAGATCACTGATGTTTTTTATGACAAATTTTTACAAAGTAAAATGTGGTGAAATAATAAGTTTGATCTTGTTTCTTCCAGCTAAGGGGAAAAAAAATCTGTCTGCTTTTCAATTAGAAACCAATAAGAGATTTTGTCTTCTGATGTCATAAAAAAATTAGCCTAAATGATTCATAGCAGTCCTGAAAAATTAATTAATCTATTGTCTTTTGGTGAGATTTCATATTTAACTGGGATTATGATAATTAAAACTGATTCTGATTTATGAGTATTGTCTGAAAATTACTGTAATATTCAGAGCATTTGGATGAAAACCTAAATTGGAAGGTTTTTCCTTTAAAGAAAAGAATGGTAGGGGTATGAAACCTATGGGAAAAAAACAAACGACAAAAATCAAACAAAGAAACAAAACACCAACACTCTGTGTCCAAATATTTACAGGTAATATTGCGGTTGAAGCATTGAGATTTCCAGATTTCCCAGGTATTTAATTTATTTGGTGAGAACCGGAGATTCAGCTGGCTCCATGAATGTTTAAGTAGCATATGATACCTATTAGTGTATCTATACCTGTTAGACATTCTTCCCCTACAAGCATGTTTCTGACTTGTGTAAATCTTAAAGAACAGCATACACTATTGTAACTGAGAAAGTGGCAAATTAGCAGCATATCTGGAATTTATATGCATTACCTAAGCACTAACAGCTTCATTCTTCAAACAGACCATTTGTAAAAATACCAAAACCATTCCATCCACTTACAGAACAACACACGCAAACACACACAAAAAAAGCAGAGTCTTGGCAAGTTCCAAACACTTTTCAACAGTATACACATTCCTCTGAAGGTCTTTTACTTTCCTAAAACAAGAAATTCTGTTGAAATACTGTATCCTTAATGGTTAAAGATACGGTTAAGAGAGCTGAATCTTTATCCATATTCAAAGCTCAGCCATGAAATTGTGTTACTTGCTTCTCTTTGAAATCAATTTACGACAAAAATACTCAAGTTGCCGACTCGGTTTCTATCTCAATCTGGAGAAAACCCCCCAAAGAGTAAGCCTGTATTACTGGGGAGACTTTTTATCTACGTGTTTTATTTTAATTTAGAAGGAAAAACAAAAGTTTGCCGTTCCCGGGGTCTCTCCGGCTTCACAGCACGGGGCTAAAACCAGCTTTTTTCCTTCATCTGTGGTCCAAACAGCAAGAAACTCTCCCGAATGAAAGTCTACCGTCTTCTCTTCACCCTCCGAAGAAACTGGGGTGATTTTGCGGCAGTCGTTTTACAAAAAATATGAATTTATAACTCCGAAGAAACACAGACTCGGAGGAGGAAAAGCTCTTCCTGGCTAACAGTTAGGCGGGCTCTGCAAAGCACCAATCACAGATCACCGCTTCGCTATAAATTCAGGCATCGGGGTTACTGTAGCCCAATTACTTTCTTTTGATTAGGAAGAAGTCTCTGCAGCGATGTCGGAGACCGCTCCCGCCGCCGCTCCCGCTGTCGCGGCCCCCGCCGCCAAGGCCGCCGCCAAGAAGCCGAAGAAAGCGGCGGGCGCCGCCAAAGCCCGCAAGCCCCCGGGGNGGGCGCCGCCAAAGCCCGCAAGCCCGCGGGGCCCAGCGTCACCGAGCTCATCACCAAGGCCGTGTCCGCCTCCAAGGAGCGCAAGGGGCTCTCCCTCGCCGCGCTCAAGAAGGCGCTGGCCGCCGGCGGCTACGATGTGGAGAAGAACAACAGCCGCATCAAGCTGGGGCTCAAGAGCCTCGTCAGCAAGGGCACCCTGGTGCAGACCAAGGGCACCGGCGCCTCCGGCTCCTTCCGCCTCAGCAAGAAACCTGGGGAAGTGAAGGAAAAAGCACCTAAGAGGAGAACAGCTGCAGCCAAACCCAAGAAGCCGGCGGCTAAGAAGCCCGCCAGCGCTGCCAAGAAGCCCAAGAAGGCAGCGGCGGTGAAGAAGAGCCCCAAAAAAGCCAAGAAGCCGGCGGCCAGCGCAGCCAAGAAAGCGGCCAAGAGCCCCAAGAAGGTGACAAAGGCTGCCAAGCCCAAAAAAGCGGCGGCAGCAGCGAAGAGCCCGGCCAAGGCGAAGGCTGTGAAGCCCAAAGCAGCCAAGCCCAAGGCGGCCAAGCCGAAAGCGGCCAAGGCGAAGAAGGCAGCGCCCAAGAAATGAGGTGTTGAAGTGGAAATGCTTAAACCCAACGGCTCTTTTAAGAGCCACCTACTATTGTCCCCAAAAGGGCTGATACACTGTCACTGAGCTCCGTGCCTGCCGCAGAGCTAACTACATTCCACTATCCGTGTGGGACGGTTCGTCTGTGAAGTGGATGGGACGCTAAACTTCCGCCGTGGTTATACTAAGACTTGGAAAAATAAAGTCTACATTCCATAGGAAAACGCTTTCAAAAGGCTGCCTTTTTTTGAGCACCGCAACTGGGTGTATTCTTTAAAGGGACTGCTTAAAGACGGGTACCTTTCTGGGCGTGGAGGTTTCTTTCGTCGCTCTAAACAGCGCGACTCCTAACAGCATGGATGCGACTGCTACACCTCTTTGTGACCTTAGCAGGGAACTGTTAGCACAGCTCCTCGGCTTCCTTGGCACTGACCTTTTCTCTTGCCAGCGCTGCCGCGGGGCAGCTCCTAATTTCTCCGCGCCGTGACAGACCTGCTTTTTTTCTGAAGGAGTCACTGGGGCGGGAGGCGGGTATAGCCAGCAGCGCGGCTCTCTCGCACCCTGCCGGGCGGCTGACGGTGCACCCGGAGCGGCGGCAGCTCCGCAGGGATCCCGCCCCGGACGGCGGTGGGCGGGGCTCGGCCACGGACGGAGCGCAGGGGCGGAGATCCCCGCGGCACCGGGGGCTCGGGTTGCGCAGCCTCTGGCCGCTTGTGATTGGCTGATGGGAGAATGAGCGGCCGCTGATTGGGCGATCAGGGAATTTGGAAAAGCCCGCGCTCGGAGGGGAAAAGGCGGGG
>VXBA01005139.1:336687-469953 GCA_013399895.1 Serilophus lunatus | reverse complement strand
GGAGGCAGGGGCGGGGGCTGGGTGGCACCGCGGCGGTGCCTGAGGGGAGGCAGGGGCAGGGGCTGGGTGGCACCGCGGCGGTGCCTGAGGGGAGGCAGGGCGGCTGAGGGCACTCGGGCCCGGCGCCAGCACGGGCGGAGCGCTGCGGGCGGGGCCGTGTCCCTGAGGCGGGGCGGGCGCTCGCGGCTCCGGTTCGCCGTGTGCTGGCAGGTGTTTATTTCGGGAGTGGCTCGTGTCGCCCTCACGGGAAGGGGAGCGGTCATTTGGTGTCCCCCGAGCGCTCCCTGTGGGCTCCTGTACCCACATCCCCAGCACGGCCGTCAGACCAGTATCACACACTTGTCACAAGGCAAAATGATTTCCTCTTTTCCCAGCTGTTGCTCCTTTGGAAATGCAAAACTGCCTGCGAGCTGTTTCCCCTCAGTCATTATCTGCTTTGTAGCTTGGTTTGAAAGGCTGATGTACTCCTCAGAGGTAATTTTGAGGGTTTTTCAATCAGCCTTTCAGAAAAGATAGGAGAAGCAGCGAGTTAGGCTGTTTGATGCCGCTGTTAAGAGTGGGAGATCATCGGCTGTAGACCACAAGAAATAGTTGGTGTAAAAACACCGCAGTTGATAAAATACTGGTAACTTAAATGCACAAATGATACAATTTCTCAGGACCAGCTCCAATTTAATGCTTGATGGAGCAGTGTCATTCACACCTGTTTACAAAATGCTTCTCTGTCTAGATTTGTACATTTAAAAACTATTGCTGAGGTAGCAAATCACTCTTCGAATCTAATTAGGTAAGTCATCTTATAAATGTGGCTTGCTCAAATGTGGCCCTATAAAAGAAATCAAGCATTTTTCCAGTCAGTGGAATGAACAACTAGAGCATGATGGCTGGCACGCTCTTCCTCACTGCTGCAGGATGTTCAGAACTGCAGGCAGCCTTTCTTTGGGAGCAAGGCCATGTTAAATAAACCCGCAGGATTTCAAAGGCCAGGACCATTTTTGCTGACTGTAGACTAGAAAGGAAATTAGGCTCCTGTGAGATCTAGAAATTCAAGTTGTCTGTTGGCATTGTTGATTTTTTTTTTCATTACTCATGTTCCAGATAGAACAAACTTGGAAGCTGTGGAGCTGATCCTGTCATCTGGTTGCAGGCTTGCTAATAAGCAAGGTAGGTCCCTGTCCGTGGAGGTGTATGGCAAAAATCAGATCCCAGAGACTTTGAAAAGAGTATCTTGAAGGATGGTGTTTGACAATGGTGCAACATTTTACTAGTAAATCTCCACCTGTAAAATTGAATATATTATTAAAAATCAAGTCCAACTTTCAGTTGCTGGTAATGTAATTTAGACCATTAATCTAAGACCTATTTACCATCAGAAAAAGGTCTTTGCTGTCCCAAGAATATGTGAAGAGAGGGCCCAATTTCAGTTTATTCCAGGTCAGATATTGATTCAGTTTCTTCTGTTTGCTCTTTGGTGTTCCCATTCCAATAACATGTGCAAGAACAAAAGGTTTTACTCTTCATTGACACTGTTTCTTTCACTATCCCAAATTACACAGCAAGTAGCAGTAATAGGATTTTATTGGATGTGTACTAGTTTCTTACCAGAAAGAACTGTGTTCTACTGTGGAACACAGACACTGGAACACAGAGCTAAAGAACTGCACCTTTGGGCAAGTATCAGACTTACTGAGCAAGCAGTGATCTTTCTAACATGGCAAGGTGGTTTCCTTGCTTGGTGAGATTTCCTGTCTGATATATAAGGGTGACTTCTACTGTCATACTGTTCCTTACAGAATTCCCTTCCTCATATTTCTGAGGAGTTCATCTTAGTCAAAGCAGTTTAATTCAGGGAAAAATAACACCACTAAATGCTTGCAAATGTGGAATAGCTGACAGGCCTGTACCAGGCTGTGCTAGTTTCTTGATGCAAAAATCCTTATTTCTGCAATTTCTAACACTGTTTGCACAGCACCTACACATCTTATGAAAACAAGATGTTTTTACAAGTGAGAAACAGATTTAGAACAGTTTAATTAGATTAAAGTGTAGTTCAGTCAAAACTTAAGCCAACATTTACATCCTAGTGAAAGGGTTCCTTGCAACATGGAAGCTTTAAATCCTTGCTGTTAAAATACTTTTTTTTTATTAACATTAAAATTGTGTATCATTTTACTTCTAAAATGGGTAATGTTTGCTCTCAGAACACTGCTGTGACTTTTTATAAGGTCTGTGCAATTTTGTCACACTGCTGTGAGCTCTTCAGAAGCATCCCATGGAAAAGCAGATTCGGGGATTTGGTTTGGCGGGGTGAGATGTCTCTGTTTTGTATCTTGTCCCTTCTAGGTAAAGAAACCTGTATTTGGACAACACATTTGCCACCGGACATTCCTATTTGCCCGGTTCTTTGGGCCAGGACGTGCTAAGAAAGGAGTAACTCAGTATCAAACTGCAAATGGAACCTCGAGTCCTGCCGGTGCCGCTCCCGGTGCACCGTCTGCGGCTGCTCACGAGAGGGAGCTCAGAGAAAGCGCCAGGTTTTCCTGCAGCGCAAACAAAACAAAACAGCAAACTGGAATCTGTCTCCCTGTATATGAACTCTGCTCTCTCCAAACATTTACATTCCTTGACTCCAAGCCTTCATGTCAAATATTCAGTTTCAGCTTCCAGTGTTTTCTCCCGTATCTAGAAACTAACTATCTGCTCTGAAATACTTCACCAGTGTTTTTAATTGCTCTCTTTAGGCGTAGGGAAACTAAACGATTTCTTACACTCCAGTCATGTTATGAATTTCCAAAACGGAAAGGTTTTCTATAAAGGACCTTTCAAAGAATGGATTAATAAAGGAATTTTCTCCCTTTTCTTTAACAGGAAGTGGTTTTGATCTTGAAATTCTCTCTTGCTTTCTGGTTTTAAGCAGGTACACATTGTTATTTTCTTTGTAAAAATGTAAATACATCACCATATCTTTTGCTGTATTCGTAATAGCACTTCAGAATTTAATTTTAGCACTGCACACTCTTTGCATTTTCACTTTCTTTGCTAGTGGTAAAACATATGTGCCATTAAAGTAGCTTTTCTAAAGGAGGTATTTCTAATTATTCATCCTTTCCTCTCACTTTGGCCGATGTGTTCACAACATGTTTTTAAAATATTAGTACAGAAAGCATTTGTTCTATTATGTGAGGTGCATAATGCTCATGCATTTTTAGTGTCAAGAAAAGAAGATATTCATTAAACTTCCTTTTAGTATGGCTTTTATAAGGTCATGTTTAATGCTGAATACACACAAAAAATTCCCCAACCAACACCTGATCTGGCTATTTAAGAAAGGTGGTTGGAACACAGACTATTGCTTGTGATTCCTGATTGAATGACTACTGAGTAATTTGGCCAATACTCTTCTTTCCTCTGTTAAGTGTCCTTTTCTGGCTGGTTTATATTTACTTACTTTCAGGTAATGGTTTATTTGTCAGATGAAACTCATCTGTAAGTCTTGTGAAGGCTATTTCTCAGCATACACAGAACTTATCTGAATATCTGCTTTTAATATTATTATTATGGAAAGAATACTCATTGAGTCTATTTTATCAGTTATGTGTAGAATTAATTACATGTTCTGAAATAGTCATCTTATTAAGTTTTGATTTTATTTAATGTTTTGCACTTACATTACATGAAAGAGAAAGGTTTATTTAAAATAAACTAGTTGGCTTTAAAATAAATGCAACAAAAGCAAAAGTATTTTAGATTTATAAAGCACTAAAGATGGGTAAATATTCTGGGGAAATATTTTTTTAATACTTTGTAGAAAAATAGAAAATGACTATTACTTTATAGCCTTTTTATGAATATATAGTAAATTACATTTTGTTTGTGAGAAGGTACAGCAATTAATTTACTACAAATATATTAGCAGCTATGTGCTTAAATACATCAGCAAAGCAACAGTTGGTACTGTATAATAAACACATTAGTAACTTTTTCCTCTCCATTAAAGAAAAAAAGTATTAGGAGCTCTTTCGGTTTATTTTAGGTTTTACTGTGAACTGTTAGTCCTGAATTTTCTTCCTCCTTGTAGGAAAGTGTTTCCCTGTGAGCAGGAAGCAGGTTCTGGACTGTGAATACATCATAATTCTGTTATTGCCAATGATGAATTAGAGGAGGATTTTTTTCTGGTCTCTTGGAAGCTTGTTTTATTGCAAAAGCACTCAGCATTTCAAGGTTTTAAATGTCTGTTTTTAAACCCTTTACATTAAAGGATCTTATTTAGTAAATCTTCAGGGTAAATCAAGGTGAGAAGAGGCTGACATAAGTTGTAACTATATCTGGGACAGTGACAGACATTTTTGCCCTGGTTTTGTTTGTGATTTTTGTTTTAAATAGAGGAAGTCTTACTGAAACAGCTGCTTTTTGTTTTCTGATTGCATTCGGCTCTCACATGCTACATGTTTGATGTAGGGAGATGGGACAATTTTCCTCTTTTTTCTGTTCTTCTTCTGTCTTGATCATTTTATTTTACTTTGAGAAAACAGTGATAGTCTGTTAGTTCAAAACCTGCCTGGATATGAGCTGCACTAGTTTGTGTGTGCTATGTAGAAGAAAATAAAAAAAGCCCTAATAAGGTGGGATTTGACTTTTTCAGTTATTTCCTATCTCCACCATTTCTTGGAGACTGGATTGTGGAGAAAAATCAGAAATGCAGTTATTTCAGAAATAAATAAATAATGCTACTATAGCTGTAATTGGTGATGATGCTAATGTATGTAGTGTTTTAAAACAAATAATTGGAACTGAGTAGGAGCCAAGAGGCTGAAAATAATGAACTTCAGTGGGTAGTTGATGAACTGCCCAAAAAATTCCAACTCTGTGTGTGCACAAGTCAAGCTCAGACTTAGTAGAACAGAACATGGGAAATAAAGTTGCAATCTGCTTTTCTCTCTTTTGTTTTAAGGAATTGTGTGTCATGTATTTTGGATTAGTGTAGGTCATGGCTCAGAAAACACCTTGACGTTAGATGAAAAAGGTGCAGAGATGCCTCTAAGTTCTGTGTGTAAGAACTGTATTTTAGAAGGACAGAAGTTGGGTAAGGAGCAGATAATTCATATATAGAGGTTGATCTGCTCTGATTAAATATTAGAAAGGAAAGAAGGGGTTGTTGTGTGCAATTTATCAAATTAAACCCATGAGATGGGAAAGTAATACTGTGATCCCTGGTGTGATATGTCTGTTAAGCTGTCAGAGCCTCGCTGAGCTGTGCAAGGAAGTGAAATGCTCAGCTTGAGTCATCTATAAATGCAGGTCTGTACCTTCAGTCTTCAGTGTGTAGAGCATTAGGCACTCCAGTATTTTTGGAGATCTGTCCCTGTCATTTTTAGCAATAGGAAGTAATTTTCTACCACCTTTCAGTGTGTGAGTCTCATGTTGTGTGACTGCCTCCTGATACCAGGTATTTACCATTTTCTGAAGTGTTGCAGCCCTCGGCCAGGACAGTGCTCCACTGACCTTGTTCAGAGCTTCTCTTACACAGAGCAGACACTGGGCTTGCAGACAGCCTGGCTGTTTGGTCACACATTGTCTTTGTCTTTCAGTTTAATCTTTGTCAGTACATATTCTTATGCCACTAGAAAATCTCATTGTTTGAGAAAAAAATCATAACTGAAACAAGTCACCAATTATAAAGACACATGAATTGGATTGTGAAAATGTTCTTGATTCAGCATTAATACATTAGTTTATGTGTTTTATAAGTATAGCTGTCCTCTTCTCCCCTCATCAAGATGCAAGTTAACATTGTCTATATTTTCCCATTGTAGGCATGAGTGCAGGTTTCAAAACAGTCTTACCAAGGTGTCCTCCTCTCTGTTTAATTAGTCTGGCAGAAGTTTGGACTCACTAATAGAAAAAAAAAAAAAAAGAAATACTGCGTGGGGCAGAATTGTCTTATTTCAGTTTCCCCTTCATGTATTGCATGCCATTATCCAAGTAATTCAGTTTATCTCAGTTTCTCAATTTATCTTTTAAGTTAGAGATTAATTTCATCTTTTTAAAACTAAAATATATATATATATATTGTTAAGTAATTCCTGATACAGCAAACCTACTATAGCAGTTGATGAGCTGTTTTCATTAAGTGTTTTCAGTTCCCAAGTTCAGTTATTCAGGACTGATTAACATTAATGACTATGTTTCAGCTCAAATGTTGCCTGGGAAATGTGTTTTGAAGCTTTGATCCAATTTTCATAGCCTGTGTATCTCAGCTTATTTTCCCAGGTGGACAAGTAGTTTCCCAGCTGTCCGAGCTGTGGGTCTTGGTCTTACACTGCAGCAGGACAGTGGTGAATCTCTGAAAAACTGTGACCAGGCACCCAGGGTGAGAACTCCCAGTTCAACATCCAGTGCTTTGTGGGATAAATGGAGCAGCTGGGGAGTGAGTGCGCCTGTTAGACTGGAATATTTGGGCAAAGCTTGTGTTCTGATAGAACTGTTCTGTCTGTCCTGCCAGTTCTGGTTTTTCTCTTCAGTCTTTTGGGAGTCTGCTGTCATTGGTGGTTCTGGGTGTTTTTCTTCTGTACCTGTTTCAAAATGATTGCATGATCTGCCATTCTCTCCCAGATCTATGGACCATAAAATGCATGGAGTTTTTCAAACCTGTTTTCCAGTCTACATCCTTCCATTCACATATTATCCAGGCAACTGGAGTACTTAGATTTGAGAGCACATTAAAGGTGTAGTCTGCTCCCTTCCTGATCCTTCAGTGCCTTCATCTCTCTTCTTTTTTTTTTCGTTTTCTTTTTTCCTACAATTCTTTTAATTTTCCACTCTTAACTCATGTAGAATAAAAAATGAGAACAAGTTCAACAACCTTGATCTGAAGCTCAGGAAGATCAGTTAAGAAGGCTGATACTGATTTTGGTATTCGGAGTTGTTCAAAAAGGCGAAGTGAAGAAAGGAATTTTACTTTCCATGGTAAATACAACACCAGATCATTGGAAAATAGCTCAACTTTATATTAGTTTATAGATTTGCCATTAAATCATGAAGAGGGTCATTAAAATAATACAAATTCAGTGTCAAAATTTCCAGATGGGCTTTCTTGGTTGTGCTGGTGTATTCAGAGTGAACGGCAGGAACTGTCCAACACTCCCAGGACAGCAGCTGCAGCTGGAACCTCTGCTTGGCTCCACTAGGAATTTATTGTCATTTAGTGAAAATATTGGTGAGAACATAACCTTTTGTAATGTTTAATGCTTTATTGGCTATAAATGATAAAATATAGAGCAAAGGGAAATAAAATAGTATTTTGTTAGGTCAGGAGTTAGATTTATGCTTCTACTTACTGATAGAATAATCAGTGGGTCATAAAGATCAGACTGCCTGCCTCCTATCTCCTTTTTTTTAATGTGTGTATTCAACAATCTCTTCTTTGTAATAGCTGGGCCCATGGGAGCTTACCAAAACACCAGGTCCCTTTTGTCCAAGGGTATTAAATTATCTGTTTAGATCAAGCAGAATGTAGTGGATTCTTCTGTTTCAGACATTAAGCAGTTGGGATGGGACTAAATAGACTGGGATACTTGACATGTGCAAATGGAGCACTTGCTCACAAGGGACACTCAGCAGCCTCGTGAGCTAATTCTGCACACACAAAGTAGACATTAAATAAATTGTGCATTACCATTTGGTGGGGAGTAATATGCAAAGAGATTTCAAGTCCTCAGCTTACAAGCAGTAATAGTGCACATTTCACACTGTTCCATGATAAGTCTTGTTGCTCTTATTCAAATAGATTAATAGTGGAAATAGCATTTGAAGGCTTCTCTGAAAAATGACACCACATTGAGATTATTCATTAGATTGAAAATCCCTGTGCTGTGATAAAACTGATATGATCCTGTGAGCAGCGTTAGAGGAAGCAAAGCCTGAGTGGCACCATGAGGGAATTCTCTTCCATTGAATAGGGTGCTGTGGCAGAGGAGAGAAGCATCTTTGTCACAGTGCAATTGTCCAGGAGTGATACAGAGCATTTCATAGCCTATCAAAATGGCAAAGGGGTTTTTTCCCCCAGAGGCAGCAGACTGAGCTGGTCTCACAGATGTGAGTTAGTGTAAAGGCTTTAGTAATTCCATTAGTGTCTTTTGGAAAGGGCCGCTCTGGAAACAGGATGTCTTGTTGGATTAAGACTTCACTCCCAATTGTCCCATTAAACCAACTATCTCAGAGGGTAGAATTAGTCCCAAAGATTTATTCCAAATAACTTCATTTATTAAAGCCTGCAAGAGAATGTTAGTCTCAGTAATGCCTAGTGTAAACAGTGCTTGGTATCAGTGCTGTGCATTTTGTTAGTTGTATGAAGTTTGCGAGAACCATGTATGTCCTTTTCCTCTTGAAACAAGGTTTTGCTCTGATCACTTTTCCTCTTTTCCTTTTTCTACTTAGTCCCTTCTCTCCACCCCTCAGTGGGAAAAACAAAACCCCCTCTCAACTGGTGGTGTGCAATTCAAAATAAGAAGAGAGAAAACCTGGAACATACATATCATTCTTTCCCTATGCATAAGGTAGTGCATTCTTACATTTCTAGATATGCAGAAAAAGATTTTTTATATTCAAGTCTCGTACTCCTGCTCACCTGCTCTGAAATAATTGCTTCAAGGGAAAACAGCTGAAATCCCGACAACAGTGGTTGTGAACCTTTCACT
The DNA here is from genome assembly GCA_013399895.1 of Serilophus lunatus. Lineage (NCBI taxonomy): Eukaryota > Metazoa > Chordata > Aves > Passeriformes > Eurylaimidae > Serilophus > Serilophus lunatus. Next base: position 461,257 of record VXBA01005139.1, on the reverse strand, counting down.
AAAATCCTTTGTGGTCTGGAGGAAAGTCAGGCTGAGTTCTCAGCTGCCAGTGTGAGCAGTGGCACTGAGTCAGGATCACACTGGACCTGGATGGTGAAATGTGACTTCTTCAGGGCTTTAAAGTCAAGGCATGCACTATGTGCATAGCTCACAAGAATAGCAGTATGGGGAAAACACATGAAGAACAACACTTTACATTTCTATTCTGGCTTTTATCCCAAGAGATCCCAGAGAGCTTCGATAACTTGCCTTTAATGAAGAGGAGTGACAGGTCTCAATTGTTACAGCACATTTCCATGAGGGTTTTTTCCCTTCCTAGAGTGGTTCATTTTTCTGTCTCTGATGGGAAGGGGAGGGGGAGCAGAACTGTGTTTGGGGAAGTTTATGTCTTTGCAACTCTGCTGATATTCCCGTGAGACAGAAGGAAAGGATTTTTTTGTCTGTAGCTTCAGGATAGGAGCACACAAGAAGCATGCTCAGTGAGCCCCGCTCTTCTGAAAGGACTTTTTCTCTCCAAAACTTCCTTACTTCTGCAGGGGTGATGTGACCTGCTACTGCTCTTAGGGTGAGGTTCATTTGCTCTTGGTGTAGTGAATTGTCTTTGATAGTTCATGCAGACATTCACTCTGCTGAAAATCAGCATAGTGGAACAAAGCACCTTATGCATCATAGTGAAAGGGACGAAATGCAGTTCTCTTCATAGATGTGGTTTGATGGGGCAGGTGACCTAAATGGCCATCTCTCCTCATCACTAACTGCCCCCTGTCTGTTTGCATGGAAATAAAATATAAAGAGTCTTCCCAGGCCAGATCACGTATGGGTTTCCCTGTAGCAAGAACTCCTTAACTTCTGAAGCATCTTGACTCTCAGAAACTGAACTGGTTAAATGAGAACTTGAGTCACAGGGAAAGAAAAGACATCTTAGAACTGAACCAGCCAAGTGCTTCTGTGTTTGGCTTTCAACACTTCCAGTTGCTGCTATGGAGCACATGATCCCTTTTAGAGCCCAGTTCTACTAATTAAATATGACACTTTTATTAAATATGTAAACCCACCCAATTGTTAAGTACATCCAGTGTACAACAAGGACAGCTGAGCTGTGCTGCTTGGCTGCAGGCAGGGATTTGCAAAGTCTGCAAAACACTCCCGCAAGGAATGGGAACAGTGTACATTGCAATGCTCTGACTCCTGCAAAAGTGCACTGTACTTTTCATCTTCCTTCATTGTACCTACATGAAAGGATCTTCTGGAGGGGCAGATGTTGGCCTCACACCATTTCTAAATAATGGATGGTACCAGCATTTGTATTCTTCTTTTGTGGAGCCAGTTTACTTGTTGTTTTATTGGCTCCTAGAGCCCAAGGAAATAGAGTTTGCAGCCAACTCTGGTTCCATGGCTCTGGTTTGCCCAGCTCAGGAAGAAGCTGGGGCTGTTTCAGACAGGCCATCTGGCTCTCTTGAATGAGCTTATTAGTAATAGTGAGGTGGGTCTATTAGCCTGGGACAGGAAGTCAGAAACAGATGCTTTGTTTATGTGTAAAATATGGCTCCAAGCCAAGGCACTAATCATGATTGCCTCTGAAGTGGTTCTAATCATCTGTATGAGACTGCATCGGCTCTTGTGTTGTTTGTACAAGCTGGTAGTTTAGAGGTGTTGTGTACAAGATATTTGTAGTCATAATTTCTCCAAACAGGTTAAGGCAAACATTATGAGAATCAGCATATTAATGTGCTGTGTTTCAAATTAGAATTATAAACACACTTTCCTCATTGGAGGCCTAATCTGCTAGGAAGAAGCCAGATGTTTACTGATGACACCATTATTTAGAAGGACCTATCAAACTAAAACAAATTATTGTTGTTTAACTGGAGGAAAGCCTAGTTTTATGTATCAACTTAGTAAAATAACTCTGTGCTGAGACTGATGGAAGAAGATTTTTTTCTTCAGGCAGTAGGACAAACATGAATCCCAGCAGATTTGCAGATTCCCCTCTGGCCTTAGGAAAGCAAAACGAGGTGTATCTATGTTTCTATAGTCTGTGTGAAGTAAGTGGCAACAGGAAATTAATAGTCCTGGCTTATTTTTACCAGAAAATCATTCTGAGCAAAGAAACTAAATTATTTTGTATGATTTCTGATAGCATTTGGAAAAGGGTGAAGGCATAAAATTTTGTGGAAACTAGAAATTTTAGACACGTTCTGGTTTAATTGTCTTTTTCCCCCCTGTTTCTTATTTGGGTGCCTTTCTGAGAAGGGGAAATTATGACTGGCTAATGTGCCTGAATGGATAAAAATCAAGGTTTTATTCATAAATTTTTTCATGTGTTTTGAAATGGTATTTTGTGATTAAAAGAAGTGATGGTTTCATGCAGGGTGGCTTTATCTTATCTGTTCTTGGTTTTCTTTTTTCATTTCAAATCTCTATTTCCATACCTGCTTTCCTCACAGAAATTTGAAGTCAAAGCAACTACCTGAATCTGTCTCATGCTCTTTAGTTTTTTGCTTCCATTAGTCTCTCGATAGAATATATTCACAACTTGTACAGCTTTGCATCAGAGCAGCTTTGCTTTTTTCTTTCATTGGTCTTTCCCATTTTGACACCATATGCCAGTCTTGCCTGTAACACCACATTCAAAAAAATCATGTAAGCACATACTTAAAATACTAGGTTTTTGTATTAGCATGAAGTTTGCCTTGTTGCTAAAGTATCTGAACTTCAAAATATGCTTAAAACTGAAGCCAAAATGTTGCTAAGCCAAACACAGTTCTTTGCTCTATACGAAGTAGAAAGGACATGTAGGACATGGATTGCCTCATGATCCTAGTCCTCTAAAGATAACCTGAAATATTCGAGATAGGTGCCACATTTGTATTATATATATCACTCTGTCTGCGGATACATAAATTGGTACCCTTGCTGTGGTCTGGTGGTCTTGTACAACTATCGAAGGAAAATTGCCTTTATTGATCCTCTGCGTGTGTGTGACTTTGAATTGTTAATCTACAAAGCAGCATATTCATGTTACTGTGAAATACAGTCTCAAAATTAGCTCACTTCATTCTTTCCTGAATTGATGTTTCCTGAAGCTACAGTATGATAGAAATACCCCAAATACTACATTTCTTTCCATGTAGAACAGATATAAACTGTGCCTTTCATTAAAAAAAAGAAAGTGGTAATGGGAAAGCTTAGCTGTAGATATTAACAGACCATGAGTGGTAGCTTCTTGGGATGGTAGGAGGCATATAAGAGAAAACTAAATATGCAGTAGAACAAAATCTGGCATCATCCAGCTGTATATGTTGTTAATTAAATCTTGTAATTTTTTTTCCTCCTTGATTGCAGAAATGTAAAGTTAGGAAAGTAAAAGCACACCTATCATCCTTTTGATAGTATTAGAGAATTAAGCATTCTCAGTTCTCTCACTGAAGCCTTCTGAGAGGTTTGGACTTGCAGGAGCAAAGCCTGTAACATTGCTCCTAATGTGGCCCTTTTGTGGCGAGACTCTGCAGCCCATGAAATGTGCAAAAATAACTCATGGCTCACAAAACACCTCTACCCCCCCAGAGTGTCAAAGCTTAATTGGTAGAAATCCCTGCTGGACCTATCACTCTCCTATCTGTAATCTTACTGGGCATGGTTCTCAAAGCATAGAGACAAAATGAATAGTTGTTTAATTTCTCTTCTCTGTGTCTGAACTTCCTGAGAGCACATAAGACCATAAAATAATTAGTCCTTCCCGTTTTAATAAACCAGTTCCTAATTTTTGCAGCTACTTTCTTTGACAGGTGCATCATTGGTTTCCCTTGACAGGGGTATCAGAGGGGATCTTTTCCACGTACCCAGAGGCAGCTTTCGTGTTCCTGGCATTGTCCAGACTGTGAGTGCTATGGTCTGTATGAGCAGCTTTATTAACAGCTATGTGGAATTCTCTGTGTGTTGGATCAGTTAATGACTGCAGTGAGTTTTCTGTGTATTCAGTTCATAAGGAGTTCAATGGTATTTATATCTTCATAATGAAACAAGGATGTAAAACATTCCTTTGCTTGGCAATAGCATCAAACAGAAAACAGTTGAAAAATTAAAAATATAATTGAGCCCTTCATTAAAAATGCTTGAAAACTGTGCACTCTTAAGTAGCATGTGATATTTAGTTGGATATTTGGTTAGGTGGTGTACCTTTTGTTAGGAGTGAAGAGAGTATCAGGAAGTAGCTGTGAGGCCACATTCAATGGTCCTTCCCAGGGAAAAGCTCCCACTGACTCATGTTCAATAGAGACTACAGAATTTGTCAGAGAAGGAATGAATTTTACCTTCATAGGCTGAAAATATCTAATTAAGGGCCCAAGTGGGTTTTCTTTGAAGTCAGTTGGGACTATTCATGGAGGGAGCAGCTGTTCAGCATAAGTAAAGGGATCTGGCCCAAAAAACTTTCAACAAATGTTGCACTCTGTTAAAATAATCGGAGAATCAAACACAGAACAAATGTAACATTTCAGTTAATGAGTCTATTATACCATGTTTCCCTAGGAAACTTGTAATTATAATTAATTACCTCAAATCTGCTGCTAATCCATTTGAGCTAAGAAATGACATGAATTTTAAAAAGTTAATTTTCTGCTGCTATGTTACTGTCTTTGAACATTTGAATATTTGAAGTAACGTTACAACTGAATGACTTTAATTTTACATATATCTTCCAATTCTCCTCAAGTTCTTCCAATTCTCCTCAAGTTCTCCCAATTCTACATTTAGCTGCTGCTGTTGAGCAAATGCTTCTAAAAATTATTTGAGATGGGGAAGAAATAGTGAGACTGATTATTTGCCTTAGCTCAAAAATAGTACTTTTCACTATATTTTCAAACTGTATTAAACAGAGATAAAGTTCCTGCATTTTTATATACTAAAAGGGGATATGGAAGTGAAAATGATACCGCTAATTCTTAAGCAAGGTATTTTGGACTGAATTTTAGAGCCTCAACTGTCGTGTCAGTGTTCTATCCAACTTCTTGCTTGCAAGTAAGAGAGAGCTTTTTTGGAAAAAAAAAAAAAAAAAAAAAGAAGGAGTATTATAGCAATCAAATTATTATACCAAACCTAGGATGAGTATAAATCTATGTGACTACAGAGTATATTGATTTACATTAGCTGAAAACATGTCCATTATGGTGTAACAGCATGACCACTTACTGGGCTTGCTTTTACTGAGAAGGGGGGTAGTCCGTTTATTTAGTTCAGGAACTGGAATTTAAAAGGTATAAGAGAATTGACCAATCCTAGCAGAAGAAATCTATGCAGTATTGAAAACGTAGGGTAAAGAAGAGACTGAGATTAGCCTTAAAGAGAGTTACCATGAGACTGAACCTTGTTTGTTGTCTATGGTCTTTTGGTGCTGGTGTAGCTTCCTAGCAACTTTTTCAAAAGAACCTATAATAATTAAGAAATTGTAGTTCTGGTTTCATAAAGGCCCTGAAAAAATGAAGAATTAATATTTCTGAATTTATACTCTCTAACAGATAGCTAACTTCAATGGTCTCAGCAGCCCCATTTTCAAGGAGTTAAACCTTATAGTTGATGGTGTTGCAAGTTTCCCTGTAGCTGCTAAACTACTGATTGCATTAATCACTGCAGGTTATCTCTGGCCAGGAAGAGAGAAATAATTGGTGTTCTATTCCTTGAAGGACTGTCTGAAAAAGCCCCAACAGTTACACCCTTAGCAAACCAAGGCAAGTATTGCCATAACAATCCTTCATGTTCTCCTACAGCTTTTCTAGCTCAGATTTTCTGGAAAGGAAGCAATACACTAATAAGATCTGGGCTACAGAATCAACTATTCTGAAAGGTAACCATAGTAAATGGAAACAGAACCAGTGAATCTCATTATTACACCTACAAACTGGTTTGTTTTAATTTATAGTAAGACCTGAGTTGCTTGCAACTGAGCCAAATTGCCCTTAATACACTTGTTATGTTTTCTTGTCGAAGGGTCACTGCTGAATGTTTTTTCTCTGCCATTTAAAATCAGTCTACCTGGAAAGTCCTAAGGCTTATGACACAGGTGAAGTAAGAATAGAACTTAGACTTTTCCTCACTCTGAAGTAATTTCATAGGTTTAAAATTAGGATAATTATATGAATTTTGGTTTTGCTGCTCTTGAATGCACTGTAGGATTGCAGAGTAGTGCTGTCAGATTTTCATCCCTACCTTGCCCTCCAATTAGTTATAGGAGCTACAGACCACGTTCTTCACTTCCAGCAACTGCTGCCCTGAAGACAGGAAATTGATTATGGGAATCCAGCCTAAGCACCCAGGGAGGAATCTCACTTCAGTCACACCAATTCTGTGACACCTCTAAGAGAGAACAGGTCAATCTCTTCTCAATATTCTCAACATGTATGTGATACATATAAAGCTAACTTTAACTTAAATGTATTTGTATTAATTATGATTTTCCTGAGAACATTTCGAAAAGTAATTGCTGCAAACACTGCATTGATATTATATGATCTGTTAATTCCAGTATTATATCTGTAGGAAGACAAGCATTGTGACTGGGGACTGACTGGACTGATCTCTTACCCCCTCCCAATGGTATTTCTCCAGCATTACTCAATCATAGCCATCCCTGGGAGAGTTCAAGTACAATGTACCCACAGTGCTTTATGCCTGTGTCTGATACAAGGCTGCTGGGAGAGTAACTACCCTGTTTTGTTTTTTTGGTTACTCCATCACCCTTGACTGCTGTGTGCTGAGAGTGGTGTCATATTAAGATACAGAGGAAGCAGCATGGATGCCAATCTGCAGCTCTTCTGCCAAGTTGCTGTCCATGAAATTCCTTTTAAGATTATATTTGGGAATCAAGTATAAAATGTCTTTTATTTCAAGAAAGAAATTCCTGAATGGGAGAGGGTTTTTTTTCTCTCCACAAAGTTTTGTGATGGTTTGGTTGGGTTTTTTTTTTTAGAAGTTACTTGTATCTTTTTTTGGAGTTTCCTTATTTTGCTTAGCTCCCTGATGTGTTCTTGTAGAAAAAAAAATCAGACTCCAAATGCCTTCTCTGCCTCGGGTGGCCTTGGATATGCAAATCTGTCTTGAATAGCAGAGGAGTTGATAACTCTGGCCTACAGCTCTCACACAAAGGAGACAGATTTGTCTTCTTTACCCCCTGTTTGTCTCCTCAGGAACTCTGTTCTTGGTTGACAATATAAAGCAAAATGAAGAAAAAATGAAAAGCCTGCTCTAAGCAAAGTAAGAGAAAGGGGAGTAGGGAAAGAAAAAGCACTGCTTGTGCTTCAACCAAATAAATTGCTTGCTGCATTGTTTTTTGATAGGTGTCTCTCATTGTTTTTATTCTCATTAGTGGAAATGAGGAGTAAAATATTTCTGTCAGATTTCCCATATTTCCCCATTATCATTAGATTTGTCACAATATGTCACTTTGCAGAACAAATGCTTCAGAGGGGCCCTGAACCATTTTTACTGGAAAAAGGTGTGAACTGTGTTGTATACAATAAACTCAGTATGTTAAAGAAGAGGGAAATACTTCTGTGGATGTTGTTGGAAAGAAAAGTGGCTATTGTAAACATATAAGAAGAAAAACAAATCTGTCTTGTTTGATAGCCTTTTTGTTAGTCATGTAGGGTTAGTTTGCTATTTAAAGCTTTAAGTGTTCAATTAGTGGGTTAATTCTTCTTGTAGATTTTCACCCTTCATTTGTTGGTAATTGAGGTATTTGTTTATCTTAATTTTCTCAATGTAGTTAAAAGAAATGAGTATTAATGCTTTGAACGGCAATTGAAGATCAGAGCTTTTACAAGGGGTTTGTCACAGGAGGTGCTATAATACACATTTCAAAGCAATACACCCAGGCAGGATTTGCTAAGCTGGTTCCTGACCAGCTATTGCACCCCTTTTATGTAGCACTGAGTGAATGCAGCACCTGGGAAAAACAGTTGTAATTTTTTTTTTTTTAATCTGATCAGGTTTACAGTACAAATGAGAACTGCAATACCATAATTAGGAAACTGTGAAATTGGAAAGGACTGTTTCTTGTCTAGCACAAAAAACCTCTACAAAAGTTCAGCAGAGGGAATTTTTGATGTAGCAGGAGTGTTAACAGCTGCACTAAATTAGAAGCTGCCTATGGAATCCATAATAAAACAGACAGTGAAGCTTCAAACAGAATTTCCATGACTGAGTATGCCTATGTTCCAGACCCATCTCTGGTTTTTCTGCTTTATAACCTTCATTCTTTCCAATTTCCTTTTTCTGAGTTTGTGTTTAAATAAATAGTAATGCAATAAAAGAGTTCTCTGATGTTAATGATGTATATGAATTGCTCAATAACAAGGGCTTTTTAAAATTAATTAATAACTTAGTAGGAAAAGTGAGTTAATTGCTGCAGCAGGAGGCCAGTGAATCTGTAGGAGTTTTGGACTTACCCAGAAAATTGATGAATTGTGAGCAGCAGAAATAAAGTTTCATTATGCTGCCCTACATAGGTGCTTCAGATGTGATTCCAGGGAGTGCCCACTGGACAGAATGTACCTCATTTCGTTCCAATTGCTCTTTTGTATCTCAAAAGCAATTCTCTGGGCTTAAAGAAAACGTGCACAGCGAAGTTTCCATTTTGTATGCTTTTCTTCAGTATTTCATATTTGTGTAAGACATTGTCAGCGCAGCCCAAACACTCCATTTTCACAGCCTCTTCCTTTTGGTGCTTGCTTTGGCATCTTTCACCAGACTCCTGCCCACTCTTTGTCACAAGTCTGTTGTCTTTGATCCGGGTCAGATGTGGCTGTTATTTTTATTTCTGCAAGATGCAGCCCTGGAGATTACAATGTTTTTACTTCATTGAATGTCACCTCCCTTTCTGCTTATCCCATTGGCTTGTAGCTGTTCAGCAGAGACATGTACCTTCCTTGTTGGTGTATAAATAGGGATGGAATACACAAATTCCTTTTCTATCCAAAGTTAACCATCCTGAGACCCTTTGGAAACCAGTTGCCTGGGAACCTGTCTGGACTGAAAGATGGAATACGGTAGAAAGAGCCCCACTTTATGCCCCACAATCAGAGCTGGGAAAGGTGACATTCTCTCACCAAGCAAATGAGGCTCTAAGAAGGATTTCTTGAAAGGCTAGAGATTTTTCTATAGAAAACTTATTAATTTTTTTTTTAAAAAAGATTACTATTCAAAGTTGGTGCTTGGACTTCAGGCAGAGGGAGAACAGCATTGCCCAGAAGAATTGAGGGCAGCAGACAAGGGCTTTAATTGACTTCAGCATAGATTTCACTTGGATTTAATAGGTTGTGTATTTTATGTTAGCCCAATGCTAATTTTTTAGATAAACATTTATTGCAGTTTAACAGCTTTGTAATAGATATGTGAGTGTCTAAGAGATGCGTTACAGAGCTGTTATTTCTTAATAAATATATTTTAGGTAATCAATGAGTACGTAATGTGCAATTACTGTCTTATTAAATCTAAATTGAATGTGTGGTTTAGGAAATGGAGAGCTGGCTCCTCCAGTCACATATGTCTGCATGTTTTGCTGCAGATGCTGTAAAGCTAAGTTTTCCGGCAATGACTGGCCAGGAAATTAATGATTTTAAAAACTTGCTTCATTTCCCCTCTGAAGCTTGTGAGCTTCTTGCTCTGTACTTAGCTACTAGTGGGAGTTTGATTAAACATTCTGAGTAGTCAGAAGCAAAGTGTAGCTTTGTTGGTAGAATGAGAAATTCCAATGTGATGGTTAATGGGCAGTATTGCAAGCATGTCACTGCTCTGCTGGGATGTCGAAGGGAGGGACAAGGACCTCTCGAGGGGTAAAATTAATTTTTTGTTCAGATGGTAGTAGTGGTGATGTGAGGGTGTTTGCTTAATTGATTCTTCCTTCACCCCCTTTTTCTCTAAGCCATAGTGTTTTCACAGAGAAGGATATGTACCAAGGATAGAGACTGAGCAAGGTTTGTTTATAGAAACATTTTAGCACAAGCTCTTCAGGCAACAATTGTGACAGTGTTACTTGAAATTCATGTCCTACTAGCTGTGTGTGCCTTTAGTGAGCTGCAAACTCTTTTTGAGCATATCTGCATTATCTGTTCTGTCTTGGAGTCAAAGTGGAGACCAGGCAGCTGGGGTGGGTGTGAATCTAACACTGAAAAAGCAGTCAATAGGAATGGCTATCTATCCAAACACAAAGCACCTGGAAAAGCAGCTGGCTCCTACTCACCAAAGGCAGTTCCTACTTTCACTGGGTGGTGCCATATTAAGGATAATTAAGAAGTGGTAGGTTAAAAAGGGGGCAAAGGATATATATGCTTGTTTTGTAAATGGAAGTTGGGCTTGTGGATTCTCCCAGGGGAAGAAATGTAAGGTAGATGATTGCTATCAGGCAACTTTTTTTCTAGAGGTTTTTTGTTTCTTATGTTTAAAAAGTTGTGCAAGCATGAGACTTCTGCCACAAGTCTTCTGAAAAGCTCATTTGTAAACCAGAAGCTCCTGACTGAGATTTTGTCAAGGGTTGTAATGAGCTGTGCAGAGAGCCTAAAGACTCAGACCGGGAGAGCTGGGCTGTGAGTTCATACTGCTCTAGAGCAGGATCCCTCAGAATGTGAAAAGAGGGAGGTTTGGCATTCTTATTTCTGCCTGAGTGGCAGAGACTTGAGACAGTGAATGACTCCAGGTATAATTGTGGTGAATGGCTACTGAGCTGTGCTATAAAATGAAGGTGCAGGACACTACCATGGCTAGAAAGGTAAGGCTGACTTGTTCCAAGATATATGACTATTTTGGTTAATTACTCTTCTCTGACTATTGTGCTTATCTTCTTGTTCTGTACCATCTCCCTATTTTGGTCTCATAATTAGGTTCTGGCTATTTTTATATGTTCAGATTAAAGCTGTTGTACAGGATCGCTTTTGTCCTTTCGAATGACCTCTCGTAACAATTTGGCAGTGAATGAGTAAATAGTAATGAGTGCTTTTTTAGTGCTCAGCTTCACTTGATGCACTGTGACACAGTCAAGAGGGCCAGTTATTTTTGAAATCATGCCAATTAATAAAAAAGCCATGGGCTTATGGCTTGTGAGCTGAGTCAGGTATTGTTCCTTGTCTCCCTCATCACTCCATGCACTGCCCTCTAGCTAGAAATGTGAGATATGTATCATGAATTCTGGGCTAAAATCATTCCTCCTAAAATTACACTGAGATCATCAGAGTGGCAGTCGAGAGGAATGTCTTCTGCTTTATTTTAGGATGACAAAGGTACAGGAATAAAATTCAATAGCGGTAACTCTTCTGGAGCACAGTGACATTATAAACACATATATGTTGCTGAATAATGACCCAGCTCCTTATCTAGTGAGACAAAGGTGTGTAACTCCTGCAGGAACTAAGTATGGTAGACACTTGTAATTCAAGAAAAACTTTGGAAGAATACAACTGGGATTTTTGAAATGGATCATTTTCATCCTTGAGCAGAAATATTTTCATTTGGAAGATGTGTAATTGAAGTGCTTGACCAGTTTCTAAGCTCTAAGGACTCCTCAATGCTTAAGTTGTTCTTCAAGTTCTCTCTCATTTATATCAGGTTAGAAAGATTGTGATAGAAAAATATTTCCTTGAAAATGAAATGGCTTTTATCTTCCACTATATGTAGGGGCCTCAACAGAGAGAATGTGGAAGTCTAAGATTAGGTAGCTAATTTCAAAGGCATAAAATATCTATATTATATATATGTAAAAGACATAGATATTAGACAGAAAGCCTGTGGTTTTTTTATGCATTTGCAAACAATTAATTAAATGAAACAGATTTCAGCAGAAGGTTCTATTTGACCTCTTCAGTGCTTCCTTACATATCCCAATAGAGAATATGCCCTCTGTGAGTAAACCACCCACAGTAGCATCCTCCTCCTTGTGGGACTTAGGGTAAGTCAGGGGAGCACAAAGCTGATGTAAAGACAAAACTGCTGAGTCCCAGAGACAGTGACTTTCCTGTCATCTGAGGTGGTATAAGCTGAGCTGTAATGGTGACAAAAAACCTAGTGTTAAATGTGACCCATTTTCTTTCTCCTTCAAAGAAAAGATGCACAAGAGTACATGTGTGTGTTGACAAAATAATTGAAATAGACCTGGCCAATTTCCTTTCATAGCACAGAAAGTTCTTTCACAAAAAGGAAAATATCTGCAATTGCATTGAGAGAGCAGGTCTTTTGTTGCTGCTGTTAAGAAAGACTATTCTACAAAAGTTGTGAATTTCTTATCTCTGAATTTCACAGTTGCTACAAGTTTTAACTCAGCTTAATTTGTCACTACTATCTCTTCTATCTGTAAAGCTCAGATTCTTTTCTGAGCAAGGTGGAAACTGTTTGGTGGTAAGGTATTCTGCCACTCCCATTGGGGTGGCTTGTCTGTACAGGGATTGTTGCTGTGGGTTGCAGGTGTGGCTTGTCTGTTCAGTGGGGTAGCTGGTCTCAAATGCTCTGAAAGAAATACTTGGATCAATTGTCGCCTTTTGTGTGATGTTTTGGCTATCCTGTGCTTAACTAGCTTTGCTAGTCCTGTGTCACTGCTTTTTAAGGGTTGTCTAGTAAGTGTGTGATTTTAAAAAAAATAAATCACTAGGGTTGGATTGATGTTGTAACAGTCAATTTAAAATGTTACCACTTAATAGATTTTTCCTTCTGCTTCATTTTGTTCACACATTAAATATGGTTTGGAAGGTCTTTTGAAAGCATTGTTCTAATATTGTCTGTTCTTGTCATCCATTACTGTTCCAGGTTATAAAAGTGAGGAGACAGAAAGTCAATTTTTATTAAAGATTAAACAGAATAAATTTTATTCCCATTTGTTATTTTCAGGTAAACTTTGAATAGCAGCTGCAGAGAGAGAGACAGGACATGTGTAGTCCACTGGACTCCCTTTGAAGAGACACATTGTCTCAGATGTTGCTCCTTGTGGTTCTGGGAGCCAAGTGGGTCTGTCAGCAGCTTGTAGCATCTGATCCCTGAAACCATTCTGTCATGAAAGTAAACAGCTCTGCAGACATGATCTCTTGTCAGTTTGTCTGATTTGGAATGAGACAGCTCCAACTCTGTTGGATGATTAGGTACTTTTTTTATTCCTGCTCAAAATGCCCCTGTAGCTTTCTTGAGACACAGTATTGTTATTATTGCTTTCTGCCTTAAGCAACTGTGTGCACTCCAACAGCTCCATCTTCTCCTCAGGAGGTGGGAGCTTCTGAGGTTGCTGTGTCTCCTTTGACTAGGCAGACCTTTCAAAATGGGAGGCAATGCTGTAGTGTTAGTCTGCCTCGAGAAAGGACCAGGAAGAGGTTTATCTTCCTGCAGCAAGCTGGCTGCTTGGACTAGCATGGGCTCCTTCCTCTTATTTTCCCTCCTGACCACTTGCTTGTCCTGGGGAGGTGACCCCCACCCTTTGCAGCAGTCAGTGATAATGGAAGCAGTGCAGAAGACAGGGGCAAAGAGGCCTCGTTTTCTTTCAGTCCTGTGTGTGAACAAGAAAAGTCTGACAGTCTAGCCCCAAGCTGCTATTGTTTGACAAGTGATCAGAGGTACATCAAAGCCCTACAGCAGGCAACTCCAGCTCGTGATACTATGGCAAACCCAGTTTCCTGTTTGTTTGGAGACATTTCCCATATTTATGTGTGTTTTAAATACCAATAAATGTCCAAAATGGAGCAGTAAGCCAGAGTTTTTTTGCTGGATCAGTTTTACCTCTTGTTCTAGATTTCTCCTGAGTTGAAGTTTAATGACCTGGAAGTTGAAATGTTCACAACCTCTCTTCGTTCCAACTCTAAAATGTGACTTAAGTTTTGTGGTGTATATTATACCTTCATGCAGCAGTTGGCAGATAAAACAGATGCTTCTTAGGACATGCTGAAATGTAAATGAACAGGAGTATGGAGGGTGGGGGGGAGTATCTAAGTTCTTGCCTCTTTAAATTTTTATTATTTCCCATCCAAGCTTACTGTTTTTGTTTAATCTTGCCATTCCTTTTCTTCTTCATTGTGTGCTCTTGTTCTTAGGGATATGCAAACTTTATTAGTCAGCTCAGCTTTCAAGCTCTGTGCGCTTTTGTGTTTGAGAATTGGGAATCAGGTACTTTTACAGTTCGCCTAAGGGGAGAGCTGGGCAGGAGGAGCCTTTATGAATAATCAGGGTTGACATCTCCAACGTTGTTCCTTCATTATAAATATTGTTAAAGGAGCTGTGACCACCATGGGCTCAAACAGAACAGAGCATGGAGGGGAAGAAAAAGACAGCCTTTGATATCTGCTCTTTACTAGTTATCACTCCACTGATGACACTGGCATTGACAGGTCTCTTAGATTTGGCTGCCTTTTTTTTTGGAAAGTTTTTCTTCTATTAGCATAATTATTCTGTCTGTTGAATTCTGAGTTCACTGTAAAAATTGTAAAGGCTGGGAACACCAGTTAATGTTGCTGCTTGTAAATTTTCTTAAATGGTGTATGCCTAATAGATGGGTAGGGCATTTTGATTGCATCAACTGGTTTTGGCTGCCTTCCTCAACTGGATTTTCTGAATACCCCCACCATTAATGAATCACATGCTCTCTATGAGATACACAATCTAAATGATTGTTTTGCTTTCCTCTTCCAAGTTTGCATTTTTTCACTATTATGAAAGTATGCAATGTTATTTAAATAGAACCTTGCTCTAAGCTTTATTCTCTGTCTTTTTAATTTGATTGTGTAGGAAAACAGTTGCTCAAGCCTGGACTTTTTGAGTGTTTTTGCTTTTAGGAAACTAAAACATATTTTTGCTACCACAATCAAGCTCTCTGCTGTATTAAATATTACTGAGAGGGAAAATTCTGTTTAGTGGGATGATTAGTTCTCCAAAGGGTTAGCACAGCTTCCTGGGACATGTAGCATAAATTTTCTAGTCATAAAATACTTTGAAGTTTTAATGGGTATAAAAGTTAAAAATACAATCAGATTACATATTCAGAACGATCTAGGTCTTGGAATATAATACAAAATATTTGCTAATATGAGCACAGTACTTGCTTTATCAAATTCCTTCATTCTGGTATTTTCCTTTTGTAAGTCATGGACAGCTGGAATACTGCTGTAGTATTTAGAGTGCTCTGGGCATCTGTGCAGAAGAAGTCTTCTGCTCTACTCACAGATCTTTATCTGGCCTGGATGACTTCCTGGAAAAATGTCTAAAAAATTACTTCCATAGATGAACTTGGAGTTTTCCTCCATGCTCAGTATTGCTCCCAGAGCATGAATAGAGGAGGCAGGGAATGCTGAGAAGAGACTGTGTGTTTCAGCTGAGCTGGGGAGGAGGTGAGGGGAGATGTGGAGATGACCTCAAGCACTTTTGAAATCAGAATACCCTTTCATACAGCAATGTGTGTATCTTGGGGGGTGGGAAGGGATGGGATCAAAGTACAGCACCTTCTGGTCAAATATGTCATCAGTCAGTCAATATGACAATTACAGATAAAATGGTCATGAACTGAAGTTTATATTCTTTGCAGCATGTGGTTTATAGACTGGTTGGAGTCCATGGATTTACTTCTAAATAGGCTCAAAAGGTAACCAGGAGAGTCAAGTCTATCGTGATACAACTGCTTTAATGCTCTTTACAAAGGTCTGTTCTTAGTCTGAAAAACGTTTTGGGATCTGCATCTTGGAAAGGAATGTGTGTGTTTTTTCCTTGTACACAAGTGTCTTTGCTTTGCATCCTCATTCAGCATTTTTATGGGGAAAATCCTTAGGTCTGGTCATAGGGATGGTGGGGTATTTTGCAGGGCTGGCTTGGGATAAAGTTTGTTGCCAACTTGCTGCAGAATTGTTTTTCTTCCTTCAACATTTTTATAACAATTTCTTTTCAATTGTCAGCTAAAACTGAGCGAACAACACTGAGTTTAAACTGAATTATGGAAAATGTGTTAGATATTACAGTCAGTAAATGTGTAACTGTGACAACAGGTGAGAAAGGAATAGGATATCTAAGAACAATTGATGGAGAAGGCATAGAAGGGTAACAATCTGTTACCACTTTTTATGAAAGATAATTACCTTTTTCTGTGACATGGAGAATGAATAAGGTGGCTCTGAAAGTCTTTCCCGTATGAAACTAATATGAAACGGCAAAGAACCTTCACTGGAAATGAGCAACAGTTCCACATGCTTACATTTCTTTCTTCTTTTAGTGTACTCCTGGAAAGGACTGAAGAGAGCTCAGTACTTTTGCATAAACACACACACACATACAAAGGGTACAGTTCTGTAAAAGCATTGCACCACATACCTTCCTGTCAAATAAAATGTTGACTCCTAAGCAGTGAAATAACTAAGTTAGTGTAATGTGCAATGTTGTGTCATAAAACAAGTCTGACTTTAAGAAGGCCAAAACAAATTAAATTTTTTCATAAGAATTGAAAAATATTTTTGCATTAAAGAAAATTGAACATCAGTTTGGGTTTTTGTTTTGCATGTCACTGAGGTGTTGTTAGGTGTGATGAGATCCCATGAACTCTGTTCAGACTGTGTTTGCTGCGACTGTGGACAAGTTGGATGGATGAATTTCCTCTTTCATCCTTGCCTTGCAATGGAATATAAAGCCACTCTCATATCGCACAACTCTATCCTGGCTTCCTATTGATGAGGATGTAAACACAAGAGGAAATAATATAGGGAGCAAAGCTGTAAGTCAAGCACATTTACTAAATAAACCTGGAGAATCAGAATAGCCACGTGAACCTGTGAAATATGTACACATACCGTTTTCTGCTACATTGATGTGCATGGAATTTCAACAGCATTACTGACCTTGTTAGCTTTTTAAATACTGTCCAAAATTGAAGTGTCAGACCTTAAAGTTTTTATTTCTACTTTTCTTTGCCTTTGTTCTGCTGTTCAATAGCTCTTTGCAGCCCCTCCATTTTTTTATAGATGTTGAATTCTGTCCTGTAGGTCCATGCAAAAAAAGCACTTCACTTTACTAATTTGAAGGTATCTTGTAGATTAGTAGACTGTACATGGTAGAAAGTATTGTGCATATTTCCATTCTTTTTATTAACTTTTTATGAAAAAATGCTTTTGAATTGATCATAAGCTCTGCTTCTACAATACTCTGTGGGAAGCAATAATATGCATTTGCTTTTAATACAAATTATTCACTTAGGTAAATAAAATTGTCTTACTGGATTATGGACATTTTTAATACATACTTTTTTCTTTTTAAGTGAATGAAAAAAATGTGGTGGTGTGTACAGAGGAGTAATGGCAGTCTTAAAGACAGGTATTTGCTTTTCTTCTAGTAAATCACTGAAGGCAGCAGGACCCAGTTCAACTGTGTTTAAAGCTTGTTTACACAGTCTTCACTGTCTTGAATTTTTGCTTGAAAAGTAATCTGAATGTGGATAAGAAGCTGAAAGTGAAATTTTATTTGATTTGGGTTTTTATTTTAATCTTTATCAAGCTGTTTATTTATCTGTTGCATGATTATTGATGTAACAATTGTCTTTTTCTCTTGGGAGATTGGAGGAGACCTATAAAATGCACTGATGGCCTTGCAATTGTTTTTGTATGAGAAAACAATTAAGGAGATAGGGTCTTAGAGAATTCAGTAGCTCTTACATCTTTATTTATATCCTCTATATTCTCAGTTTTGAAGTTAAAGACAAACTTCCCCTGTCCTGAATTTTGCAATTATTTTTTATGAGAATGAGTATTTGTGATGCTTTCATAATTTCTGTCCTTATTGTCTGAAGATAAATGGATAAAAATGTAGAATTACTTGGAGTTCTAGGTTTTGAGGAACGTTCAAGGAATGTTTCTTGAGATTTTAGTTTCTGAAATGGTAGGTTGTCTTGTGCTCTTTGCAGGGAAAGTCTCTGGTGTGACTTATGAGGGACGTGTGTGTTGGATATTCACCTGTGTTTGCCTGTTCATGGGTTAGTACAGATGTACCTATTCATCTTAGGAGACCAGTATCATATTAAATGGGTAAACAGGGAATTCTTTCCCATATTCCAGAATTTTAAAAATACTACTGTTGCTTTATGAACCAGCATTTCTGGCTTGCATTCTCTAATGTCAGTATATTATTTGCTGTGCTAAGGGTCTGTAAAAACAGTGTCAAACAGAGGTGTTTTGCCTTACTGTCTGGTTTTCTTGCCTTGAAGAATTTGCCTTATTCTCATTTATAAAACAGGGAGCTGTGACTAAGGACTGGTTATATCGTAGCTTGATAAACCTTTGTAAAGCAATGTGCTGTTGCGAGTAATGGCCTCCATTCATTATTAGCCCAGTTGATTTTCATTTACACTTGGCTCTAACAATTAGCTTGAGCAGGTGTGAAGGTGATGGAGGGCCAGGGACGCACAGAGGTCAGGCACTGCTCTGTGTGATAAATTAACCATTATTATCTGCAGTGAAAGTGGCTCTTTACGCTTGTCAGCAGCAAACAAAGGGACAACACATCTCACATAAGGTGGAATCAGGGCCACTACTGCAAATGTGATGTGTCTGTAATTTTTGTCTGGTAAATAAAGGCAAATCCTTTTCAAGTGTCACACCTGTGTGTTCCACTTCAAGGGGGTAAACCTGTCCTATCTTATAGATGTGTATATGTAAATCTATGGATATTGATTTTCAAAGCTGTAGTTAGTGGCATTTTATAGTAATACATTGTAATCTGTATTAGAAACTAACCAGAAAACTATTAGTAAATAATCTAAAACATGAAGATTTTCAGGAGACTGTAATAAGGAAATTATTTGAGACTGCTGACTTTTAAATTCCTGTGTTACTACTTTAAAAGCGCCTATTATTGTTTTCTGCATTGTGGTGGCTTTACTCTAACATTTACCTATGTTTAACCTTCAAATAATCTTCCCCAAATCTGAAAGATGTTCTCTTCTAACATGTGTGGAATCTGGGAGGGGATCATGTTTAGCACCTTTCCCAGCTCTGCCCTGGAATACTGATGGGTTGAAGAAAACTCGACAGTTTTGGTTGGGCTTGGACAACTGCAGGTGTAGATTTGCTGCTACTCAGCTGTTATGAACTGCTTGGTCAACTGGACTGCCAACCTTTCCCACGTCATGAGTAGGTTCTAGAGGGTCTGCAGGCCTTGACCCTATGTGGAAATGAGAGAAAGTATAAAAAGGAGAATGTGGCCACTTTCCTTCCTAGTAAAAGTAGAGGGAGTACAAGGAACTCAAATGCATAAAATGTCTGTTCTGTCCAACTGCCTGTCCCCACCCCCCTCATTTAATTCTGTTCTTGGAAGGAAAGGTCTTACAGGATGGATGCCTGAAGCTATGTTTTCTTTCTTTGGCTAACAAAATAGTCTGCTAATTTACAATGTTTAAAGAATGTGAACTCCCTCCACACACAGTTCTGTCTTGCAAATGAATAAAAAGAATATAGAGTTTTTAGATTACTCTCTTAGAACCACTGCTGTCTTTATAAAGAATTTTCAAAAAATTCAAGGCTTTATTTTAATATAAGCTTTGCTTATCTATGTGTGATGGGAGCAAACATTTCCTTGTTTCCTGTTGGCCAAGAGTTGCACTATCCCACTCCTGCTGGAATTTGTGTTGGCTCCCAGCGTCTTCATTGTTAGCTCAAGCAATACCCCATAAGCTTGATCCCAGTGGGCTCTGTTGTTTTAGTTCAAAGTAGCATTGAATTTGCTATTGAGACTCTTTGGTTTATCTCTAGAATCACAGTGGGTTTTCTTGAAAAGCCTCTTTCCAAACATGAGGTATCACATTATCCATTTGCAGAATGCTCACTCTAGCACCACTGGTTTGGAATCCGAGGACTCCTATGTACCCAGCAGCCCAGCGGCTGCTTGAGCCAAGTATCTTCTCTTTCAGGAAGTTAAGGAATTAGTCACCAATCTTATGGAAAGTGAAATCAACAAACACTTAGTGAGGGGTGAGCAGGCAGTTCTGTTACTAAACCTTCTACTGCAGTTCTTTGGTAGGAACCTCAGAGGTTGCCTATGGTGGAGGATCTGCAGAGGTGCCCTCTCTAGTGAGGTGAGACCTTTCCAATGGCAACAGCTTGTTTTGTGCTATGATTTTACTACACACGTGATCATCACTTCTCAGTCTTCTCTGGGTGCAGTTAGGGATTCCTGCATCACCCTGAAAATTCTGGCGTAACTTCCTTCCAAGCAGTCAGGTGTCCATCAGCTGCCACACAGAAGTTACATTGTTGAGTGAAGGGTGATGGTCTCCCTGTAGGAAGCAGAAGTCAGTTTATAGCTGCTGCTTATCAGAGTGAAAGGGAGAGGGGAGGAATAGGGACATTTGGTTGGTTTTAAGGAAGCAGTGTGTTTATAATGAAAAGCAGAGCTCTTGCAAGTAAGTGGCAGCAGTTTAGCGTTGCATAGAGTCTTGTTAGAAGTAAAGTATATGTTTAATCATTTGATTTGTCAAAAGGGAGGGTTGAACTCAAGGGAATAAATATAATACACATGGGTTTAATTACCATGGATGGGTAGGCAAAAACAAAGTATGCAAAACAGTACATTTACTCTTCACATATGTGTGTATATACATATATAATTAGAGTTGGGCAGAAAATGCATTTTTTCCTGCCACCCACACTTTCCTTGTTTTTTTATCAAAATAAATATTTTGATAGAAAAACATGCACCAACTCTACCATATATAGTAATTACTTGTCACAGACAAAGATTAAAAAAAAGAAAACTTTGAAGTTAAACTCAAAGCAAAGAAAGCTAATTTTACTCATTAGAAATACATAAAACCCTAATTGGGAAAGGCACAGAAAAGAACACAAACATTTGCTGCATCTTTATGGTAGAGAAATAAACATGCTATCGACAAATACATCTCTTGAGTTCCACTTGGTGGCTTATAGCAGATCTTCAGCACATAGGGATCAGGGAGGCAGTAATTTGTCCAAGACTTTTGTATTGTCCCTACTGACTACAATTTACTTTCGGACTTCTACTTTTATGGAAGCCAGAAAGCAGCCATCCTATCTGTTGTGTGTCCCATAAACAGTGGTGTGGGGTTTTTATTATTTTTTTATTTGAGGAACTCATGAAGATTAAACAAAAATGTGTTTTTTACTGAGATGTAAATGAAAAGAATGTTGCTGCTTAAATAAGGGAAGCTAAGAAATATGTGATATGGTGTGAAGTTAGATGTGTTTGCTTTCAAGAGGATGTTCAAATAGAGATAGGTCAATAAAAAACTGTCATAATGTACTTTTTTCTTTGATCTGTATTTATAAGGACCATTTTTTTTTTCAGTTAACACATGCAAATTCAATGAATTTTAACAGCCTGCTAAGGCTGAAGATTTATCCTCTTTCCAATATCTTTGGACAGGGAGGCATTAGTTTAGGAAGTTTATGATTTGGAGAAGATACATAAGTTAGGCTGGGCATGGTGCCAAATTTAGTCTGCTGCAGATTCATCACAAGCTGACAATATAAAGAGGGTACAGATCACTAATGCTCAGTGATGTATAAATGTTGGGAAGTTCAGCTCAGGTACTGTTCCTGGAGATTTTGAAGCCATTTCTGAATCTCTGTACTCTGGTGCCTTGTCAGAACGTATTGTGGTAGGGGTTTGTTGAGGGGTTTGTATCTCCTGCTGAAGAAACGTCAAGTATAAAACCACTTGGTAAGAAGAAGGATTGGGTCAGGTCGGTTGGGTTGGTTTGCTTTGCTGGTTCTAACTTGTCATGCTGAAGTGAACTTTGCTCGAGTGGGTTTTATTCAATTTGAAATTTCAGAAGTTACCTGCGTCTAGTTAATATCACAGGGCAAATATTTCCTTCTAAAACAATTCATGACATGACCTGGAACACATTTTCATGGGAAGAGCCTTGCCTGTAGTTCAAGTTGTGCGAGTGAAGCAGGCAACTGTAGGAGTAAACAGTGTACTTTGCTGGAGAAGGCAAGATGATGATGATGATATATATTGATGAATATTCAGAATATGTATTTAATCTGGGAGATTTTAGCATGTTATCTCTAATCAGTCCAAAGAACAAGTCTTTAAATGCAACAAATGTAGCTTTGCCCAGAGGCAGAAGTGCACATACATAGTCACAGTAAGGAAAGCAACCTAGAATTTTAGCAGGTGGCTCCTGGAGTTGACTGATTGTATGTATTTTGTGGACTTGACTTTTTTTTAATGGATGTAATTTCAGATGAGAAAAGTTTTTGAATTATTTCCTATGAAATTTATTAGTGCATTAAAAGTGTTGAAAGCTACTGTATACTATTGAGAAGCAAATTGTATTTGTTTAATGAAGAAAAAAAGCTCCCCCTGCATCTCTAACCTTGAATGAGCTAATTATGTCATGCTGGTGTGAAGCAATACTTTTTACTATTGGCATTTTTAAAGCTGACACAACAAGGTGTCATGTGTTCCTTCCTCAGCAGCAGAGAAGGAAAGTGCACCTACACCAAGGCTGTAGGTGAAATCTAGACTTCCCTGAAGATGGTGCAAGTTCCACCCTAGAGAATGTAAAGAATAAATTTTACCTTGTTTAGAAACATAAAAAGGAAAATGCATAAGGACATAGATAGTTGTATTTATTCTGAAACCATCTGTTAAAGAAATGATGCAGCATTTAAAATACTCGGAGGCTTTATTGCACTGAGAAGAGAGAAATTTTTTTTTCTGAAATTATCAGATTTGATAATTATGAGACGTGCTGATTTCATAATTAGGTTTTTTTTAATATGGTTTCAGGGGGTTTTTTCCCCTCCTTTTCCCCTATTTATGTAAGCTTTGAGGGAATTAATCATGTCTCCCTTTCAGGAATTTATTAAGGCAAATGTGTAGCTTTAAGTACATGAACAGCATCAGCTGATGATTACCTGAGTCTTTTAAGTCAGCCACAAGCTGAAATTCCATAGTGGATTGCATCATTGCAGTGATGTAGAGGAAATCCCTTGGTTTCCTTTTCTTTGGGTATCTAAATATTCCAGTTCAAGGCCTGGTGCTTTAAAGTTTTTAGCAATCGTTCTTAAAGATGCAAACTGCTTTTAAATTGCTTCAATGGCATATGCCCTCTCTGATTAGATGTAGCTCATAATACATTTATATTTATACACTGCAAATTGTTATATATGCTCCGTGTATGAACTATGCATGGTTTTACTGATGCTTTTAGGCCAAATTGAGGTTTGCTGCATCTCTGAAAGCTTATTTTTAAAGTGAGAGGTTTTTTCATTATTCTCACTTAAGCAAAATTCTGTTGCTGCAAAGTAAAAATTCTATTGCTGTAAAGTAATTGTATGAGTGAGTGCCCCTGTTTAAGTGAACAGTTTATGGTTACTATATTAAAGAGAACATTTCAACTTGGCTAACACAACCACTGAATAAACACATATTGATATTATAGAACAAAATAATATATTAGTGCATTGCTCATTTGTGCTCTGATAGTCACCCTGATACCATTAGTCATGCGGGGAGTGACAAACACAATTACACTCGAGTGCTAATAGAGTGGAAGGGCAAAACTGCCTGACCTCGGCATCCTGGGTCGATTTAAATGTTTGATGTCTCATTGAATTAGTATCACAGTGTGAAAGACAAAGCTCAAACTAATGGAAATGAGCCTGGACATGCAATACTGCTGATTGGGCTGACATAATTAGAATAATATTCTTCACACAGCTAATAACAAGCAGAAGAAATAAATAACCAAGAGATAACTTAATGACTGCATGCTAAAATGCTCCTTTGAATATGCTAAGGTTAGCATTTTCTATTTACTTATGGAGCACTGAGGGAATTTTTTTCTCTATGTAATCATTAGCTGGGGTGATCAGCTCCATACTGGTCACTAAGGCCATATGAAACTATGCAGGTTGACCTAACTTTTCCCCCCTCAACATCATTATTTAACCCTTAGGGCATTGTTACAAATATCTGTCTTTCTAGAAAACCCAATCCCTCACAAAAAGAGAGAAGGGGGTGGGGGTGGGGGGGGAAGCTGACACATGATGGATTCATAAATATATAGCTTTGTATGCCCTTGATCTCTGAGGTATAGAGTCATAGAGTGTGAGTAAGTGTACAGGGCTTTTGAAAACTATTTCTGTGGGCATGAAGTGGGATTTTGATATGTTTGATACAGAACATAGGACAGCTTTTAAGAATGCTTTCTACAATAGCCTATCTTGAAATTTATCTTTGGCAAACTCTAATGTACCTTCTTAGCTTGAGGTGATGTAGAAACAGACTTGGGCAAGATGTAGGCAAGACAGATGTGCAGAAAACCACTTGGAACAACTCACCAGTTCCATCTGAACCTCTTTCTTCATTGTTTGTTTCTGATAATGATATATGTATATGTACCAGAAATCCAATCTAACAAAGCACATTTGCTTAAATTCAGATGGAAAAGACTTTGCCATTGGTGGAACTAGTGATATGCTCAACCACAAATGTGTACTTTCAGGAGGACTTTTGATTCTTAACCTGGAAATCAAAGCCAAAGCAACTTGCTACCTAGGTACCAGTTTTACCAAGATAAAAAACCCCATTAAATAGATTGACTTGATAAAAAGCTTTTTTCTTTTGCTTCCTACTTATATAAGTTCACAACTTAATTTTCAAGGTTTTTCTCATATGAATAAATCCTTGGACTGAAAAATGAGAGAGCAAAAACAGCTTCCTGGAGAGGCTGAGGATTATTTTCAACTAAAATCAGTATTGTGTCTTTGGTAGGTATGAGCAAAAAAAAAAAAAAAAAAAAAGAAATACTTTTAGCTTTAAGGTGGTAAATTTGTTCTGGAATTTGCTAAAAGGTGTCTTTTGGGTCAAGTCAAAACAGGCAGCAGATCATCTGGTTTCAGTAAAGCCAGGAAGCTTTGTAATGACTTTGAAAGCTGGTGCAGGAAAATTCCATTTGTTAATGCAGGGTATAGCAGTGAACTTCACTGTACTTCTGAGCCATGGCCTCATTCACAAGAGGATGTCACAGCAGCACAAAATGTCTATTAAGATCTGATTCATTTAAATTGTGCTTGTTAGTGATAACTAAAACTTTTCAATTTAAAACATCTAAGACAATGTGCGTGGGTTTTTGGTGCCCAGTTGGCCCATAAATTCATATAATGACAAGGCTTCTATCATGAATGTACTGAAGTGGAAACCATAGTCTTAAATGAGTAAGATGTTGCATGTTGCAAACTTGCAGGTAGAAGAGTCCCAGCAGAGCATTTTAACTTTGACCAGCACGGGGCAGTGAAATGCTGTTCATCTCTTATGTTCATAAGCTGACCTACATCTGTTACTTCTTTTCAAATAATACTAATAAAAAGAAGGCCCAGCGTTTTCAGCAAATCACATTATTTCACTTCATTAAGGGTTAAGGGCTTTATGTCAGTCTATTACCAATTCAGGCAGAGATAGCACTGCTGAGCCAGCACATGCCACGGCAGTGAGGGCTGGTGCAGAGGTGGAGCTCTGCCCCCAGCACAGTCACCCTCAGTACTGTGGGGGGCTGATCAAATGAGGGTTAGGAATGGCCTTGGCGTTTGTGCTGTAAACCAGTGACTTTAGATGCACTGTTGTCATGCAGGTAGTGAGAAATATATAACTGATTCCATTCCACAGATTTTTGATTCTCAGAGTAAGTGACCCAAAATGGTGCCCCCCTCCTCCAAAAACCTCTGCCTCCCAAATGGTGTTGGTTCATTTACCTTTATCACCTCTTCAGATCCTGTGGAACTGCACCTCCTAAGGTAGTTAACGTTTTGGTGAGGACTGAGTTCCGAATTTTTAGTCATAGTGAAACAGTGAGTCAGGAAAGCCTTTTTCCTTTAAAAAAACTCAGTGACAAGACATCAGATGTTGTGAAGGTATCATACTGAGGAAAGACAAGTGGAATAGTAACACTTTTAGGATGAACATTTGCTTTCATCAATCAAATCAGAATTAATCAAAACAGAATAATAGGTCCCAATTCTTTATTCTTCTGCAATTTTTGCTTGTCGTTACCTCAGCTTCTGAGCTGTGGGTCTAGTTATGTTTCACACACCTAAAGAAGGTTTTCACAGATTTTTTTATTCATATCTCCATGTTTCCTTTGTGCTCCTGATTGCATGGAAAATATTATTTTGTTTAGTTTTATGCTAAGTAAGAACTTCAATGTCAAGAATAACTATGGGATTAGTTAAACCTTTCTTGAAAAGGACTGTTTTAACAAGTTAAGCTTAATTAGTTAGAAGTAAAACTGCTCTTTGGCACCCACTAGTGTGTCATTATCCAGTGCCTTGTGTGCTGAAGGGTCATTTTTAGATGGTAGAAAAAGGATAGAAAATGTCACTGTGATTGTTCTCACCTACAACCAGTCAGCTTTTTCAGTGTTCTAATTTTTTAAAACTGTCTTCTATTGTACTGATGAAAAAAATCCAAATCAAACCCATTGAGGTGACTGAAATCTTCTGATTAAAGTATTTTGGATTCCCTGTCAGCAAATATATGTTTGCCCATTATTAAAGAACAACAACAGCAACAACAAAAATCTAAGGATGTTTTTCAGTAATTTCTGGTGCTCCTACTTCAGGAGGTCTGTGTCCTTCTAAAGTTTGTGAGTTGGATATTGTTATATTATATTCACTTTTTATTTCCCCCCCCTCCAATGGTGATCTCTTGGGACAGTCAGTTGCACAGGCTATTACTAGTCTAGTACTAGTACTGCATATTTTCAGGGCAGTGGTTCTGTGATGAAAGAATATTGCTTCATCTACAATACTGTGCATCCATTTTGAACCACAAATCCAAATTCTGTCAGGACAGTATCACTGGTATTGCTAATGTACAAGCTGGAATTTAATGTCAGGTACTTGAGGTGTTCTTATGCAAAGCACTGACAACCTTTCTGGACCACAGAACTGTAGTTTTTTCACTTCATTCAGAAAAGACAGAAACTTGAATAACAATTTGAAATGAAGTCCTTTGTGTGTTCAACTCTCCTGGTACAAACCCCTTCACTAGCAAGGAATGTACTGAAAGTGGTGGTATTCCAGCACTAGTTGAACAAAAACAGCCTTTGGCAATCTGAGCTAATAAGGGTGAAAAATACTTGCAGATAGAAAAAAACCAAGATTTTTTTTGTTATGAGCAAATGTAGAAATATCACATGTAGCTGCAGACTTGATTTACTTTCATGCCATTTGACAATCTGATAATTTTTACAAAGATGTACTTGAAATGCTGTTTCATGCAAAGTTCACTTTTTTCCTAATTTAAAAAACACTACATCTTTAATTTGCAAGGCTGTGTATTAATTTTGCTGAGAGTATCGTTTATTTCCTTTTCCTTCTACTGTATTTAAAGTCAGTTGTTGACAACTCTCAGGCGTGTCAAAGTCTCACCACTAATAATTGCTTAAGGATCCCTGACTTCTATAAATGTTGGTTCCAGCTAAAAACCCCATGCAATAGCCCTGTTTGAAGGAAAGAGGGAGGGGGGGCCGTGGAAGGAAAAAAGGGGTGGGGAAAAAAAGGAAAAAAAAAAAAAAACCTGAGAACTTCTTCTGATGAATTTTTGATTTTCCTTCCTAACAAAGAAATGTCTGTGATTCAAAGAAATAGCTTAAAGTGATATTATAAAATAGAATATGGAGTGCACTGTTCTGAATGACTCTTTGCTTTTAATGTGAGGTTGAAAAATTGTCAGTCCCTTTTTTGATTAGATGAGATTTTTTTTTTTTGTTCTTGATCTAAGAATTGAGGAGAAAAACATGCTACTTGCATTTGAATATGGTATGATCTCGATGTAATGTGTTGAAGATAAAGCAATACCAGTACTGCCTCAAGGCGGCACCTGTATCTGTGGGTCAATGCCATTTCTCTTTAGATCGCTGCTGAGCCCCTCTCCTGGCTGCTGCTTTATTAGGCCTAATTAGGCAGGCTGTCACTTTTATTGGTGATGGAAAAGGAAGATAAGTAGATTACTTGTGTCATCTATCTCTATCCGGACGTGTCTAAAAAGTCTAAAGTGATTGCTGTGGGCCACAAATATATTTCACAAGAGGGAGGAAAAAAAAAATCAGAAATGTATTAAACCTCTAGAAATGACTTACCTTTGGCACTACTGTGTGTAATTTGAAACCCACAGAGAAAAGAGTTACAGTACATACGTAAAGTCCTTTTGTTCAGAGGGAGAAGGTTGTCTGTAGTGGTTTTTGTGATATCAAAATAATGAAAAAAAGAGGCTGTTTTCTACTTAAAATTCTAGCAGTGGTTATATATATTTTAAAGTTAATCCAAGTTATAATAAGAGTACAGCATTTGTGGCTGCTGGAGTGGGCTATTCTGATGACAGGCTTGTTGACATGTTCTTCTGATAGGTTTGCTGTTTGGATCATTGCTCAGGGCATCTCCAGTGAATATTTTTAATGACTGTTAATAGGAATAATGAATTATATCTAATACTTTATTTAGAAAATCTTCTTACAGAAATTAATTATTGAGAACTAAGATTATCAACAGCAATCAGCACTTGCAATTTTTTAATTTCTGGAGTGTCTTCTGCTTTGGGAAGATGATAATGCCTAGAATGTTCATCAACAGAAAGAGCTTATTAGCTATAGCTTTGTGGTAGGAAAATGAAACTACCTCTTTATATGGAGCCTTATGAAAAGGAAACATTATCTTGATTTAAGAGTGTTGGCAGCATCATAGACTAATCATTATAAAACTTTAAGCTCAAGGATAAAACAAAGTAGGTTCTGTATTTTAAAAAATTCTTAAAGCTACCAAATAACAACCAGGCAGATGAATGCTTTTAGAAATTTAGATTTTATTCTTTGAGATGTGCTGTTCTTTAACTGTTGGTGCATCCAGTCGTGTGGGATACAAGTATTGACCTCTCAAGATCTGACTGCAGCCACAGCAAAAGTACCAGTGTTAGCATAGGCCTCCTTAAGAAATATACTGTATGAAGGTTCTTATAATCTAATGGCTCACTGTCTTCAACTATTGGCCAGAACAATAAATGTAAAGGTATCAGTAAAACTACTTATAGACTTAAAAACAAACTCACACGGCAAGGGCAAGATGGGGCCCTGTTCAGCATTCCTTACTCAGGAACACTCCTGTGGGCTTGAGCAATATCATTTCAATAGACTTTTTTTGTGTGTAATGAATGCTGTGCAAGGTCCTTTAAATTATAGATTCTGGCTGCCGCACCAGTGGCATCTTTATTCAAGATTCTGTGTTCCACAGACAGCCAGCCACTCTATTTGTTTGGAAGCTTCAAAACTTCTCATTCATTATTCAATTCAGACTGTTTAGGGTTTATTTTCTTTGCCTTTAAGACTCCTCTTCATAGATATTGCCTCACTGCATCCATGAATATTGAGATAGCTGAAAGTGCAGTGTCATGGAAATCCGCCATTAGGACACACAATTTCATAGCTTGCTGTACAAGCCTTTTTGCATAAGTGGAGTTTTTTTGAACCATGTTACGCTAGAAAAACCCCTAAATATAGGACAGAGAGCACCTAGTGCCAGGAATTTTCAAATGAGTTTGACTTGAAGAACTTGCAAATCATCATTAACTTGAAGAAATTCAAAAATTTGATGCTATTAATAGTTTAACCCTTTAATATTAGTCTACAGGGAGTTTTTTCTGGCTACTACTCTAGCCTGTAAGTTTTACTCAAAACCCAATTCTTGATTATTTATCTTAATTACATTATGTGCTCAGAGTGAGAGTCTTTCAAGCTGAAGGTGTCAAGGTCTATGAATTACTAAGGAAATATTTTGATGTGTGGTAAGTATTTGTTTTCTAAAGTTCACAGGTTGAAACTACTTTCCTCCATAATACACAACAGTGAACTGTAGTGCATAAAGGAAGTGTGTCTAGTTTTCTATGTGGCAGAAATTCCCTTTGGAAGCTGAGTGCTGCTGGCAGTCAGGAGCTCAGGAACAGCCTCACAGAAGGCAATCTCTCATCAGGAACTTGGTGCAACTTTTGAGGAACTCAAACAACTGTCTGAAAAAAACCCCAACCATTTTACTATATAGCATTGCTATAGTCTGTGTTCGCTTCTTTTATTCAGAATGAGTAACTTTACATATGTTCTCCCTGATTAAACTGCAGAAAACACTGAGGGTATCACTTTGCAGTGGCTGCCAAGAGCAGCATCATCTCTCCTTCCTGTTTGGCTAGTACTGCTCATAGCCCAGGGATGTGGCACACCTTTCCTGGCCTTTGGCTTGTGTTCTAATTCTTACTTCTGACTGTGGATATTTCTTCTGATTTTAGACCTCAGCTTTAAACACGAGGCTGTACTATCCATGCCTACTTGTTTATGAGGAAACTTAGCCAAGGACAATAAATGGCAGGATAGAGCTACTGATTCCAGCAGTTCCTTGTATGCAGAACCAAAGCTCAGCTTACCAAATGTGGCTGATGGAGCATTTTCATCCAGCAGTTGCTGGAAGGTCATAGGTGGGGAAGCCTGAGACCTGAACTCAAAGCAAGTGTGATAGTCATTAGTTATTTAATGGGTCTCTTAGCAGGAGAGGACCAAGGTCTAATTTGCTTTGAGAAATGTTTAATTCTCTAAGTTTCCCATGAGTTAAAGAAAAGCCAGTCTCTCTATAAACATTTCTGCCATCACATTGTTTCTGGATGTGTCCATGCTTTGTCTTGTTGACATTCAAGGCCTTAGTACCATAGCAGATACGGTGTATCTGAGTGATCAAAACTGAGTTTCTAGAAAGGCTCTCCATCTTGTGAATGGTTTTGAAATATTAAGAACTACAACTTAACAGCTACAACACAATTTTCAATATTAACATAAATGACTTCCTCACACCTCAAGTGTACGAACCTCACATGTGAAGTTCACTGGCTTTTTGGCTCATCCAGCTCAAGCTACTTCATAAGATCAGAAACTAGATCTAACACTTGAAAGTTATGGAACAACTGTCCTTTGGTTACAGGAAGAAAAAAACATGCATTCTTCCTCTTCTACCTTCTTCCCTAGAAACGTGCAATGTCTCCCCATGTCTGGTCTCATGCCATGTAATACTTACTAATAACTCAAATTACTGTATTTCTACCTCACTTGATCAGAAAAAGACTGTTTTTAGAATATATATTCATAATTATGTTGTTGGTTATACAAACAAATGTGTCAAAAGCTTTATGAGAAAGAAGGGATGGTGGTACTTTGATTAAAAATATAGAATATAATATTTTTGATGGGTTTTAGCAGGTGCTCTTTATTTGCAAAACATGGTGCTTGCCTATTTCATGGATGTCTAGAGGTCAAAGCCTTGTAAAACATCTTTATTTCCAATTTGCTTCCGGTCATTTAGGGCTTGCGTATAGATATATAATATAATCATATGCTGCTGTAGAAAAGGACCAACATGTATTGACCAGTGAAAGGATAAATCAGTCATGTCTTGTCCTAACTTTTCCACCTTTTTTTGCATTCTTGCAGGGAATTTATGTGAGTTTTTTGTATTCCATATGTGTTTATCCAGGCAAGATTGACCCTGTAACTACTACAGCTTTTTTAATTATGAAATGTATCCCACTTAGGCTCTAGTAACCCGAAAGCACTGGAATAGCTGGCTGGAGCCTATTCACTTTTAAGAGTTATTCAAGATTTTAGGAGGCTCTTGATATTTCAAAAGGCAGCTTGCTTTTTCTCTAGTCATGTGTGTTCCTTCTCTTCAGGCACTGAACCAATGAGACACTGAGAAGTACAGCCTGAAAAGCCAAAGTTCATTGCACAAAATTTGTACAGAGCTAGTTGAGATCGGTTTTAGACTCTAAATTTTTCAATTTAAAGCATAATTCCTATTTCTGTGTTTCCTCTAAGGCCAGAGCCAAACCGTCAGCTACACTGGGCTTTGGTGGAATAGTTAGTTCCCATATTTATTTCTGATCATTTTTTTGCCTTTTGTTATTACAATCCCTCTTTGTTTTTTTTTTTTTCAAACTGATGAGAGCTGTGTTGGCAATATAGGGTATTTGTGAGGACAGTGAGGTGATAAAGGTGTTCACTGGATAACTGCAGATCCAGAACAGCTCTTTTGATGTGGCCTTTTCAGGCTGGGGTTGCTCTGGCAGGAGTTAGGAATTTCCTGCATTTTGCATGTTTCATACACAACCTTGACACACCTTCCCCTTTTCAATGCCATCTGGCAAAGCCCAGCACAGTCCAATGCACAGGTGGGCTTCAAGTCTGGCAGCACCGTGAAGGACAGTGTCTAGTTCTAGTTGCATTTATGTTTTTCCTGGTTTCTTTCGCATCTCATTAGCATTAGTTTTTGCATTTAGAACATAAAAACCCAGTCCTAAAGTGTACAAATATTATTGTTCTGTATTAATGACTCCTGTATCCAATTAGTGAAGATCATTATTGCAATATGTTATGACTCGCGTTGCACACAAGAGACAATAAACAAGACTCCCAAGAAGCAGCTTTATAAATAGCTGCTCTGCAGCATTCCTTGGCTGTAGCAGTTCCTTTGGTCTGTCATTCTGCCATGCAGCAGAGAGAGTTGAGTGGCACTAGTAACAAGCATTTGTCACAGGATAAAGGTTTTATCAGAGTCAGAATAGAGTGCAGGAGGTACTAGCTTTCCCTACTATAGATCTATTTCTTGTAGGATCAGAGTATTTCAGTCTTGTGGCTGAAGCAATTAACATTTCATTGCAGGTGATATAACCTGTTTGTTAAATACATTTTAAAGAAAGATCCTGTATTTTAATGGACATTTAGTAGCTGGCTATCAACACTCTGTGCTCCCTGCCTGGGGACAGCATGCAAGGTTTATTAAATATTAAGAAGCTGTTCATTACTTTATGAAACTATGACAACAGAACATCTGAATATTTAGAAAACAGTTAATGTTCTTTAGAATAGCTGCTTCAGTTAGGGAAAAGGACTAATGTTTGTCTGGCTAAAGATGCATAAGAATGTAGTGTCTTCTTTGAAGTTTGCTCTTTGCTCTTGCTACTTGAGAATGTTAAAATTAACCTATGCTGCATAATTCAGAACACAAGTGAAAGCACAATCTCCTTCTGGAGAATGCAAACCCAGTGTTTATCTGAGATGTCTGATATTCTGCAGTGTCTTTAAAAATCTCAACGATGTAGCAAAATTCATAAAGGTATATTGTTTAGAGGTTTGTCTGTTGCCAATAGTTTGGAAAGGTGACTTTTATCTCTGTATGCAACATATAGAGGCTATTCAGATTTCATTGCAGATCGCAAGAAAAAAATTGCCCTTGCAGACAGGCTGTACCTTACTGACAAAATGCCCACAGATTTTTTTTTTTTTTTGGAAGAACTTCCTTCAGTTCAAGCAATCTTGAGGTAAGCTGCTTTGTATAGCAGCTGTTTGAATAACAAGGAGGCTCTTCAACACTGATGAAGCCAATTACATGTTGTATTTTAGCCATTCTTGTTTGTATGGGGTGAATCAGAAAAGAAAAACCCCGTAAGAACACGGAGCTCTCTTTGGTCCTGGTCTTGCCAGTCATGATGAGTGAGCAAAACCTTCTTTCCATGGACTAGTTTGCAGCAAAATTCCCTCAGTGGTTACCATAATACACAAGATCTTTTTGAGTGCCTCTGTTGTGAAGTATAACAGGACAGGCAGCAAAATTTTTTAGCATGATACATGATTTTATCTTAAATGTGTAGAATTCCAAGGGTCCCAAATATATCACCTCTCAGTGATGTGCAGCTCATGTTTTAAAAGAACCTGGGGTGAGGGGCAACCACAACAACTTTTAGTCCTCTGTGGGCTCTAAAGGTGTTTGTCTGAGATTTAGAATATGGAACTGGGGAAACCCATTTGTACATTTTTCCAGTTCAGCATTAAAAATACTGACAAAGAGAAACAACATTATCTGGCAACAATGATATCTGAAAATCATTGAGTTGGTCCCAAGACATGTACTTGGGCAGGTCTGTGTCCTGAGTGCAAAAATAATTGAAGGTGAGGATGGACTAAAGTCACCTTAAGTCATCTTTCTGTCTTGTACACCAAGAGGGATCCTGAATCTGACTTCTTTGTACTGTTGTGGCAGCAGATGGACAGAGCAGTGAGTAGAGACTGGAGTGGGACATAGAGTGTAACTCACAAGTCAAATTGGTAGAATGTGGGGACTGAAGACACAAGAGGAGGCTGTGGGGTCATTTTGCCAGAGAAGACACTACAGGCTACATTTACTTTCAGTAAATGGCAGCAGCAGTGGTGGTGAAACTGACTTTTGTGCAAATCTGTTTCATGAAAAGTTATAATTTCCTGACTGCCAAGTAATACTTCAAAGCACAGGTGATGTTTTTATGGAGCAGTTTAGATGTGTTATCTCACATTGTATGGCAAAGCCTGGAGTGAATTTGAACTGCCAGACTCACATCCCAAAGCTGTAACACAAACACAGCTTGTTTCAGTACTTCCTTCTGGGTAATTACTTTGTTCTTTCATTGGTTTTTCTGTTCCTTTTGTCCTCCTGAACAGGGAAGGTGTGCTCGTGTCTCTTGTTCAGCATGAGCATGAGGATTTCCTCTTCGACTGAATTTGCACCTGTGTTTTCTTTGCCATCTTTCTGTTCTTCTGTTTCTCAGTTCTTCCATTTGCTTCCCCCCCCCGACACTTCTTTGCTCCCTCTGCCAGCAACTTTAATTGTTCTTGGCCTATACATCTTCCTTAAAGCCCCTTGTCATCCATCACTTTCATTGTCCTCTGCAGACTTCACCTGCCTTCCAAATCCTTAGTCTTTCTGAGCTCCCTGGCTCTCCATGACTATTTCTCTTCTGGCCATATGTTTCTGCATCTCTGGGACTCCAAAGGATTAGAACTCGGAATCTTCCCTTGAGTCAGAGAAAGGTGAGGACCAAGTCCAGGGCACAAAACACCTGACACTGAGGAGTCAGACTGTGTGTGAGCTCACTCTTGTCTCACTGCTCCACAGCCAGCACATGAAGCTGAGCACACATTCATGGGAACAGGCACTGGCTGTGCTAAAAGATTGCCATGGTTGGATAATAGGAAAATTTTCTGAAGAATTTGAATTGCTCTATGGTTTTTTGCAACTGGGTTCTTTGTAATTTGACACTTCCATCAGTATGTTGCAAAGCTTGTCATTTATGGAAGGGTGGAAGATAATCTACCCTATCAGCCAGAGAAAGCAAGGGAAGGCTATTTAATAATTTCATTTGCTGCAGTCAGTGAAGAAACTGGTGTTGCAGGGGAACAGAATAGAAAAGGGGAAGAAAAACCTCTGCGGGGAGCTAGATTTCGCAAGAAAGGATTGAAGATGAACTGAGCGGGGAGGGGGACAGCCCTAGAAACTTTTCAAAAAGGAAGACCTACGATGGTGCAAACTCAGGCAAATTTCTGCTTTTTCAAGTCTCCTTGAACTCGGATTTTTCTCATCTGAGTATGAAGTACAGTTTAGAGCATTTTCTGTTTTTCTGATCCTGCTTTCTAGTAAGTTTGAGAGTCTCCAACTTCTCTGTGAGCCTTTGCAGTGTTCTTCTCTAGTGGGAACCATCCCTTGGGTTCTTCCCCCGCAAACAGTTCTTTGGTTTATAAAAGAAACGCTTTTATTTTGTTTTTGTTGCTGCCGTCCAAGACCGACAAATGGGTTTAGTCCCAGGCTCTTCCTTCAATTATTAATGAAAAATATTGTATTACCTGAGGCTAACCCAACATTGCGTTCCTTTTCCAAGCCTTTGGCAACCAACAATCTCATTGCTGTCTAAAATGCAGACAAGAAAATCTTTTGCCTGTTCCTTTTTCCTCCTCTGCTTCTGCCTCCCCTCCCTTCCTTAAGAAATTCACTGTATAATTGCAGGATGACTCCAATGAGTTTGGTAAGAAAGCATTGTGATAAATAAAAGTGAACATCATGCAGTCTGACTGTCACTTGTTTAGGATTTAAAGTATCAATTTCTGAACATTACAGAGATTTAGACATGGGTTAATTAAACATTTACATACATGTGTAGAACAATAGATTGTATGGTGCAATAATATGCACTTTAATCAGAATCTGTGGGTGTTGTGTGTTTGCTTGTTCCATGTTAATTGGTATCGTGCTGGCTCTAGCTTAGGTCTTTGGCTGGATGGAACAGAATAGACGTGGTGTTTTAAATATTTTAATTAGGACCAGCAGTTCCCGGCTCGCTCATTTCTCATTGGATTGTTTTTCATGCATGAATAAATTAGCTGGCATGGAAGTACTTTGCAGAAAGTAGTTGCCCTCTAGCCATAAAATGAGTCCTGTTCATTAATACTTTAATGAAATTAGCTGTGAGCAAAATATCATTCCTTTTAACTGTGTTCTAATTTCTTAATTTTAATTAGGCACATAATTGTAGTATACTGAAATTATCTTAATGTACAGCAAGAAAAGTTCTATCACCATGGGCCTGTGGCTGAAACTTGAGCATACTTCCAGCATATTTCAGCTTGCAATTTTTCCCTTCAACTTTTCCTAGCTAATCAAAATCTTTTCCTTACTTTGTGTTATTGCAACATTATGTCAGGAACTGACTAATGCTTCCGAATACTAGAAAAATTAAAAGAATAGCTGCTGCTGTTTTGTTGCTGGCAACGTTCATTTGACAGCCCAAATTTGAGAGTCCAGCATAACCCAGGAGCACTTCTAGGGAAGCATAGAGTACACAAAACATATTTGTTATTTTGACTTTTTCCCCCAGAGATGTTTCATGTTTTGCCAACCTCGAGTTGTTATGTTTCATTTATAATTGTACAAACTGAGATAGGATGCACTGAGAATGTATGAAAGCTAAGAAATTTAGATTTTGGTAGCTTTAGCATAAGTCATCTTCACTATAAAGTTTAATTAGTACAGATTTGTTTAGGTCGCTTTATAAATGCGTCTTGTTTACACTTTGGCAGACACTGTTCTGCTGGATGCAATCTTTTTATTGGAAAGACAAGTGTATTCTGACAAAACCATTGGTTATGTTGTCTGACAGTAAGTTCGACACGAGTATTTTGAGTGAATATCCTTATCCTTATAGAAAACTGCAGGCAGAAACAGTAAACTGGATACATTCCCTTTTTTTTGGAGAGCTAAGTGTCTTCAATCCAAATTTATGTCAGTGGGGATTTCAACTTCAGAATTTACTACTTTGCTCAAAACCACAGAGAACTGGAATAAGAAACCAGAAATGAATCTTGAAAGTTTTAAAATACTGAAAAAGGACCCCCATATTCAGCCCCAGAGTTTTGGCAGCAAAATCTATTGAAAACCATGTTTTGTATTTATTACAGTCTTAAGCAAAGAGAATTTCCAACAGTAGTGACTTTGCTGATATGAAATGTGCCTGTGACCCAAGTAATTTAAGATCAAATAAATGTATTCCAGTGGGTTTATGGAATGATCTCTTTCTCCTGTACAGTGCTGGATAAACTGTTGTGTGTGTCTGTAAAACACCTTTCCAGGACTCCTGTGAAATGCACAGTGCAAAGAGCAGGTGAACTCCAGGCTAGCCCCCCTTCCCCCTGGAGGTTGTGCGCATTAGGGCTATTGGGCATTTCACAGAGGGACAGGGACCTTTGTCTTTGCTGAAATTGAATTTCTAATTGAAATCCTTTTAGGTGGCATATTTCACTGCCTGCTATAATTGGCACCTGCTCTAAATAATATTGATATTTCTTATTTAAATAATAAATTATGGCTAATTGTAATACTTCATTATGCCTACAATTAAGTGAACTGAGGTTAGTTTACAATTAATACTAATACTAGTTGATGTGCAATTTGAATGTAATTTGCTGCTGTTAGCAGATTGCCAGTGGAAAGAAGAAAGCTAAGGGATTTCTTGTTTCCAGTGGCAATCTTGTTTTTCTAGACAAACAATTTTAAATAAAATGTGAGTTCTATTCAAATAACCAAGAAATTAATTAGACTAAACATCCTTGTTTTGTTTCTGATCAATCATTGTCACTTTTCTACTGGTAAACACACACTCAAAATCTTCCCTTTGGGGACCTAATTCCAATTATCTATTACAGATTAGTAAAATCAACGTGGCACATCTTTAATTGTTTCATGTTATGGGAGACGCAAGATCAGAAAACTCAGGTTTCACTCAAGCAATTTTCAATACAATGCATTAGTATCAGAATGATTAGCCTGTATTTGATTACAGATTGCTCTTATAAACAGAGGCTCTAAAAAGAAAACGAGGATGGGCTGGAAGTTTTGTGTGGAACATCAGCTAGTGCTAACAAATGCTACAGACACTGATCATGCTGAAGAAAGAAATCCCATGGTGTTTATTTCTTGTAATAGAATATGTTCAATTGAGTGTGCAATGGCTTCCAAGGTATCGGTACCTTGAAGATCATTCGCTGTAGAGGCAAATGGCAAAGGTGATGGACATTAGTTGGTTTGCTGTCCTTCACTAGTCAGAATTTTTGAGGTCTTTTAGCATCAGAAAGCATCTATAGATTGTGCTGGAGCAGCTAATTCCAAATGCATCATCACCATGCTCAGTTTTCTGAATTGAAAAAATCAGATTCGAAAAATGCCCTATCTGTGTTTTTTTACAGACTCATCTATAATGAGGATTAAAGTAAAGTTAAATTTAAAATAGCTTTGGTCTTTTATATGTTCAGATAAGAAACCATTGAATGAGAATTGACATTACGTAAACTTAGGAATTTCAATCTCAAACCTGCATGGAAACCTAAGTCAAAAACAAACAAAAAAAAGAGGTAAGCCCTAAGGGAATTTGAGTAATGAGCAACATAAAGGGGTGGATCAAAATCCTGTTGCAACATACAAATGCTCATGCAGTTGTAATTGGGGTCCCTTTCTCCTTTCTGTGACCCTACCGTTACTTTTTCTGCATCTTGGAGGAAGGTAGTGGGCACTAATGTGGTGTGTCTGAATGAATGAAGAGTGAGACTCATTTCCCCTGCCCTGATCAAACAGCTCAGGGTGTAGGAATGAGGAATTACATGTTCAGAGTCCCTTGAGAGCTGGACATGAGGTGGAACAGCCACAACAGAGCATGTGCCTGTCTCAGCACATTGTGACCTTAGGCTTGTGTTTAGGATTTATGTTTGGATTCAACATGGCATCTTAAATTCCCAGGTATATTTGTTTTAGAGTTTAGTTGATAGTATTCTTTAAAACATAGAATCTATACTATAAAGAGCCAGAACTACAAAAATGTGCATTTCTTTTTAAGTTTACACCACATTGTTGCTAGGTTTAGTGATCTTATTGCCACATAATTATTGGTTGGTTTCTTTAGTTTGGTTGGTTTTTTGCAAGAATGCTATGACTTCTTGAATAGTCATCTGATTATATCACTGCTCCTTTAAGAATTCTTTGGGGGAGGAAGTAGAACTTAGATATCTGGATTGAGAAGAGCTGAAATTGTGCAAGTCCAACTTAAATCCGGACCAAGTAAAAATTCAAAAGGTGTCCCCACCATTTTTAACTTGGTCTTATGATTTCCAGATCAGTCAGAACCTGCCCAAGATGTATGTGGGGCTTTTTTAGAGGACCAAAAGCTAATTTGGGAGAAACTGGTGTTCCTTTACCAGGTCAGAAAATAATGAAGAAATTTCAAGTGATCTGGACAGAAGATGTGGCTGGAATGATTTGGAAGGAGAGGTAGATGAAACACTTTGATAATGAAACCTGAATTATTTTTCTTTAGTCCATAGAACTTCTCAGACAAAGAATTAAGAGATGCTGTGACAAAAAAATTTCACCCTCATCTTGTCTCCCTCTATCTTTCTAAATAGCTGTATGTCATAGGATTTACTTATCAGCTGTAACATTAGCATTCAAAATCCTTTTAGGTTCCCTGTTGTTATTCCAAGAATGCCATTTTTAGGGCACCAATCACACTCTTCAGATTGTGGCTGCCTTCAATCAGTGGTGCAGCTGATTTCCTTATAATTATGTTATCATTTAGATTAATCAGTGTTTTGCAGTTTCAGTTGATTAGAAAATTACAAGTTGAAGACAGTATTCATAATAGAAATACAAACTAGATAGTAAGTAAAAGAATGCTGGAGAGCAGCGGGGGTTCAACAGCCTGTCTCTAATTCTGAAGTCAGAAAATTGCTGCTCACTTTTGCCACAACTTCCAAAAGTGCTTGATAATAACACAGCATCGATGTGTGAGAAGCCAAAAATATATTGCCCTTCAGAGGGTGGATGCTGTTCATTTAGACAGTTATGGAAAATTTCCTATTACATTTGTCTTTCCACTGTGGATAAATCCTACTTCTATTAATGAAACAGTTGCTTTGAAATTCTGTATCTCTTCTGGCCACAGCATATTTATCAGAAATTCAGGAAAAGAATAAGCTTTCCCTAATGTTTTCTGATGTGGCTGGCAGTTCTGATGAATTCTTATTTGTGTTCAGCTTTGGACACTTTGAGGTGACTTTGAGTCTGCAAATTATAAAATTGTTTAATAGATTGAGAAGTGTGCTTTGGAGTTAGGACTGGTCATGTGGGAGAGGATCAAAGACTTACTTAACTGTTCTTTGCCACTCCTTTGATATTGGTGTTAATTCTTCCTTTATAGAAAGAAATAGCAAATGTTAATATTTCTGATAGTGTTAGTTGGATTTATTGTAATGTCTCTGCTATAAATATTTCTTATAAATAAGGAGGCAAGGTGTCTGTGCTACAGATCAGACTTATTTACTGTATGCCATGTGCATAATTGCATCATTATAGTGGTCTGGGACAAACTGGATGGAGCTACTGGCTGTGCTACTCTAGGCGCACCTTTATTATCCGGGGGCTGTGCAGTTCTCTCCAGTTTCAAAAAAACTCATGTGAATTTTTTCTTTTTCTTCCTTCTTGTGCTTCCTCTTTCAAATTCTTCCTGCAATCTTTCATGTAGGCTGACTTTATTTCCTGAAAGAAGCAAACATCAGTCACACCTTCTGTAAGCTGAGTCCTCTACAACCTTCTCCTTTATTTCCATCCAAGCACATAAACAATCACTTGCTCTTATATATCAGTTATGGAATCTACTCCTAATGCCCCAGGGCTGACTGTCACATGTAGCATCAAATGATTGGAAAAGATGTCTGGCTCATTAATAGCTTTCTAGGAATTTAACCCAGTACAAGCAGGTAATACCAAGATCCAGTACTGAGAAATCAAACAAAACCCAGGGGAATATTTTTCCATGTCATATTTTTGTCAAAATGCAGAAGATGACACTGGACATCAGGGAAAGGTATTAATTCTGAGATATAGTGTTCCTTTTGAAATACATTGAATTCTAGAAGGTATTGCTATTTTTATAGGAAAAGCATCGGCTCCCGTAGTACGTTTTCTACTTGTTGACATTCTGTTGCAAAGTATAAACTAAAAAATCAATTCAATTCCTGATGAGCTTCCATAGGCCTTGAACATACAGCTTTATAAAATGTAAAAAACGAGTGCCAGTGTTACAACTCTTAGAGTTGGGTACTTTCCTCTCCTGTAATCCTGAACATATCTGATTGGTTTGTGAAGCCTGTAAAAATAATTTCAGAAACCACAATCCATCAGTATTTTTCCAGCAAATATTTTCAGCCTTCACAAGAGAGATAGTGGCATGAGTCTGCTACCACAATGCCACTGTACTGAAGTACTCATTAAATTTATGCAGATGGTAGTTTCTTTCCAAGGAAGATGTATTGATGTTTACCATTATGAATATGAAATTGTTAATTGTGGATTTTGAAACTTCAGGAGGCGTTTTGAACACGCAATTTATCTTATGACAAAATTTTTCCTAATAGAGTTGTGTTGAGCTCTCAGAATGACAAAACCAGCAGGGCAGTCAGGCAGACTGTCCCTGGGGAAAAAAGAACTGTTTTGACATCCGTCTGAACACAGGATTTCTTCTGTTTTTTTCTCTGTTCGTGCTACAGATGCTTTGTTTGGAACTGCCAAGGGCCTGATGCTGCAACCTCATGTCTGGGTCTGAAAGGGGCTGCAGGTCTGTGAGGAACACAAGCGATGTGTTCTAAAAATCAGTGGTTATTTAAGGAGTGTAGAGATTCCTGTTGTCTGAAATGGATATCCCTTCAAATTAGGCCTCTTTACATTAATATTCGGCAGCTTTCCCAGGTAAAGTAGTTACGTGCTGTGATGTGAGTGTTGAGTTCATGCCCTTACATCGCAGTAAGAGCCTTCCCAGGAAGTGCCAGCACACACCTCTCCTGCAGGGAAGTCAACTATTGTCCCTGTACTGTGAAAAGGGTGGGGTTAGCGATAAACTGGCCCCTTTTTGGTGGCTGTTTTCAGTTTTGTTTGATTCATCTCTTGCTAAGGTCAGTCTCCTGAATTGCCTTCCCCAAGTGACTCCTTGCCATGCTACAATACAAGGTGCTTTTTAAAACAAGTAAAAAAACCATAACAAAAACCCAAAAACAAACTACTTCTTTGCTCTTGACATAATCTATGGCTTGCTGTGTGGAGAAAAATGGTGATGAAACATAATTTGATGAAGGGGGGAAGGTGAGGCTGATGACAGAAGTTGTATTTAGATAGAGGAAGAGGTGTAAATTTAGGAGGCAACTTGTCAAGAGAAAGAGAATTTCTGTGGGGAGGAAAGCATTGGAAGGATGGGTTCTGATTCAGAACTCCACAAAGGGATGCAAGTCCTGCTTCTTCTCACAGCTGCTGGGAATGGTGCTGTGTTCAAAGAGGGGGGGAAATGCACAGTTTCAAATACCTGGATGAAATTATCCCCTTCTTGCAAAATTAGTGGATGTGGGTTGATAACTTGAGTCAGAAAGGAAAACTGAAAATTGCGATGACTCGAAGTAACACCAACTGAGTTGTATGCGGAATTTAATTTACTTTTCCGCATTAAAGTTACCTCTGTAAGATTGTCTGTAATATTTTGGAGTTTGAGATTTAGATTAACAGTAACTTTTTTACATTTTATAGACATTTACATTTTTTAATGACAACTTTTTTGCGATTGGGCACATTCATTACTTTTTTTCTTTTAACCTTCCCTTACTTACCATGTTGGAAGAGAAAAATGTCACTTTTTGAGTGCCTATGAAGGGATCACCAGGTGGCGCTGGATCCCACGGACTTCCAAGCAGTTTTTCCCTTGGTCAGTTGTGGGCAGATGCACCGTGAGGTTCCTTTGGTATCTGAAAGTTCACAGAAAAAACGCTGCTCACATCTTGTAGATACAACAGACTAAAGAAAATGTGGACTGGGAGCACGTGTACTGTCTTGTCAGAAAGCTATATATGAAAAGAATAGAAATCTTGAAAACATTATTTTCACTAAGAGCTGGTTGACTTACTGACTATAAGAAGCATTATTTTGGACTGAGGTGGTTCAGCATTTCTATTTTTTTTTTCTTTTTCAGAAGTCCCTTAGGTCCTACACTCATTGAAGTAAGATGAGGATTTTCCTTTCTGCTTTATTTGCCTGCTTTTTTACATTATTAATCAATTCATTGAGAGGAAATTAAGCCAGAATAAATAACACACATGTTTAATAGCATAGTTAACCATGAGAATCAAGTCTGTAACTCAATCTTTTCCAAGAGATGTACAAAAATTCAGCAATGGACATGTTTATATACAATATAAAGCTTATCCACCACTCAGGAACTGTCCTATCTTCACAGAATTGGGTGGGAAGAGCAGGCAGTGCTTGCTCTTTTCTCCACCTTTCTCACTGAACTCGTTGAGAGATGAAGAGATGGCTATTTCACTGTCACTTCATGCTCCCTTTTCTAGCTGTACATGAAGGCCTCTTGCGCTCAGCTGTTCTGAGGAGGTGCAAAGCAAAGGTGGCATTGAGGATCCCAGCCTCTCCTCCTCAGAGACAGAGGTTCACACCAACTCTGAGAGCACTTAAAAATAACATCTTTTTCACATGGACAGCATTTTGTGGCAG
Organism: Serilophus lunatus; assembly: GCA_013399895.1. Taxonomy (NCBI): domain Eukaryota; kingdom Metazoa; phylum Chordata; class Aves; order Passeriformes; family Eurylaimidae; genus Serilophus; species Serilophus lunatus. The sequence continues at coordinate 417,308 of VXBA01005139.1, read as the reverse complement.
ATCATTCTCTTAATAAGAATCAATTACCTGTTCATTTTTTTTTTTTTTTTGAGAATCCCGTTGCATGGAACAAGTCTCGGGGGAAGTGTAAGATTATGTTTTTAAACCATTAATTTCTTCTGATTATCATACTGCTTTCCTCATGCTAATTGCTAAACCCTGTGGGATCTCACTAATGTGAGATACAGCCAGGAACAGGCAACAAAATTGGAAGATAGCAGAGGTGGTGATTTTAAACCGCTCTCCCAGGCTTATGGCACAGTACTGAGAAATGGAAAGGCCAGTCCATCTCTCTTCCAGCTCAGTCTTGTCCTCACAGCACATTGTGATTGTGTTTTGTCTCCCGTGTTTTACGTCTTTTGGATGATGTAGGGAGCTTCCACACTTCCCTGAAGAAATTGTTCCATAAACTTGTGCAATTTATTGTGAGAAGCTTTGCTGGTGTTGTTCTTTAATTTTCTCATTACTGAGCTATAATTATCAGTAATGTAATTATACATACTGTAAGGGATTTCTTTTCTCTCTCTGGTATTTATACCATCTTTTAGAATCATAACCATGTTTCTTTGCAACACTTTTAGCTAATAGATGCATTTATTGCTTATCCTTTAAATGGAGCAGCATTCTTTATTCAACCTTTTTTCCTTTTATAGAAAAAAAAAATGAACTGTGACAAAATGTGGTAAACCTTGCCATCAAAAATAATTTTTTAAATGAGAGAGGAAATAAAGAAGATCTCTGAAAATGCTTCCTTCCAAATCATAAGTTTTCTGCTGTTGAAGAACCAGTCATCCCCTAATTACTGGAAGGTCAATAGTAAGTGTATATATGTAATTACTTTATATATATATTTACTATAAATATACTTATATATATATATGAACATTTACTGTATATATTTACTATGTATATTTACTCTCTATATACTTATATCCTATAAATTGCTTTCTTGGAAATGTTTCCTTGTAGTTGCTTATTGTTAGGTGTTACAGATACTGTATTATGCCACGTGTTCAGAAGGACTATCATCCGCTTGCTTCTTTCAGGGTAGTCATGCTTTGCTATTCGATTTGGTGCTCCAGATCTTCTTTGAGGACATGGATGACATGACCCCAACTTGGGTGCTGTGAGTCCCTCTTTCATCCCCACTTTCCTGCTCTCATCTACAACACTAAATGTGCTTGTTTATATCACTAACTTTTCATGCTCTTTTTACTTTGCTAATGAGAAACTTGCTCCTTTCTTTGGTGGAGGTTATGTGATTATCCAGAAAAAAAACCTGACAAAACAGAAGTTTCCCTATGACTTGGTGTGTTCCAAGTGGAGAATATTAGTGTAGAGAACTGCAGGCTTGATGTAATGAAAGAGAGAGTATTCCTGCAGGATTTGTTTGTCAGGGAAGGGAACTCGGTGTCTGTTGCCAAGAAACTGTCACACTTGCCTTAATTATGATTAACAACATACACATGTATCTGAGAAGAATTTTTTTCCTCACTGGCTTTTGTAGAATGCCCATGTCATTGCTAAATATTATTTCACTGACATCTGTTATTGTAGTTTTTTATGATAGGAGCTGGTCTCTGGTGCATTATCCATCTATGCAGAAAAATTATTTACAGTGCCTGAATCTACTGCCTGTTTTCAATGTCTTTCTCAGCAGATTTCTGTTTTAGGTAGCACCAAACTGTTTTTATTTGTATAGCTCTGGGCAGTTGTATAGTCTAGTCCTGGTCAAGAAGGGAAAATTGCTTTGAATCTTGAAAAATAATGTTGTTGCTGTTCACCATCAAGGTATTTATCAGCATATTTAGGTACTGGCCGTACAGCTGTTGTGAGTAGTTCATGATCTGTGTTGAGGAACTGTTCAGACTTGCAATGAATCCACTAAGTTTGCCTTGTAGAGTTTGTTGTTCTGCCTTTTCTCTCTCTTATTTGTTAGAAATATCAGTAATGCAAAGCATGTTTTTTAAAAGAAAAATATAGTACACTATTTGCTTAAAAGGATGCTTTCAAACTCTTAAATTCCAGGACCCTGAGTATTATTATGGCAAAAATAACTGTGCTATAGGTTCTTACTTTCCAGTTACTTTATATTCAAACGTGGTTGTGTTTTCTATGAGAAGCCAATATAAATCAAGCAGAAATCAATAGAAACCCATGATGGTACAATCTAAGAGAAACTATGTATTGAGAAGTGAGCCAAGAGACTTTGAACTCATGCTAGGTATACATATATACCTATATACCCGTGTGTATGTGTAGATATATATATGTGTATATATATATTCACACACATTGTCTGTCTAGACATTTCTAAACTCATTTAATTTTTCACTTTCTCATTCTCTTCCTCTCATTGGTGTGTGCAGGTAGAGTCATTGGTCATAGTTCTCCCAAGTCAACAGTGGAGAACTCCATCTATTTCTTGTTAATTAAACATTTAAGCTCTAATTGTCAACAGTTCAGTCCGTCAGGAAGTGTCTATAGCATTCACTCATGGAGAATTGTAAAGGCCATTGATCTAATCAAGGGTTTGTACCCCAGAAACATTTACTTATTCACAGCTGAGTGGCTCTGAGACCAAAGAACAACTGGTTTTACAGATACCCAGTAAGGGGCAAAAGAGCATCACTACCATTTGCACATTTGATTGGTTTGCAGTGGGAAATATGTATGTGGGCACATTTTGAGTTACAATGTACATCAAACATTTTCAATTAAAATAGTTTTATAAATGAATCTCAGGGCATAAGGAAAAGTGAAGATGTGTTTCACTGAGAATGCCAAGCCAGATCCTAGGAAACGTGTTAACTAATACTTCTGTTTGCTAGGGAGTGAGTGGGGAGGAGGGGGAGTTCCATTCAGGCTTGAAGAGACAGAATCAAGTACAAAGTAGTTTGGAAAAAGAAAAGGAAATTTGCAAATCTCTTCTCTTTGGAATTACTGGGAAACTGTTTTTCCTTCAATAGTATTTACCATCTTTTCTTGTTTTGCTCCAAGGGATTTAGAAACCAGTCTTCCATACTTTATCTGTCGCTTCAATTACTTGGAAGCTAATACAGTGTCTATGTAGAATATTCTACACCATTGTGCACTGCTCTCACTTATCCATCCTGGATCAATAGCAAAGTCAAGCATCTTGGCAGTGAGGCACAAGTTTGGCACCTATTCTTGCTGCTTGGCACTTGGTGCTAAACTGCTGAGCTGATTTGACCTAGTCATCCATTTCCCTGTTAGTGTGCTACAGGTTTTTCACATCTGAGTGATAACTCTCAGTCATTTTTCCCACTGAAGCCATGCTGACTTGTAATTGCTCAGGAGCCAGCATTTCGTATCCATAGAAATGCCCAATGCACCTGGAGCTGTGACAGCAGCAAGGCAGGCACTGCTGATGGAGCTTCACTCCAGGTAATACCTGGCCTGGAGCTACAGCAGGGACCCCAGTCCTCTTTGGGCTTGTACCCTCAGCATCAGAGAGTGGACAGCTTCTTTTACCTGAGCCACTAACCCCCCCGTCCTTCTCAGCAGCATCTGGAAAGGAAATATAACCCTTAGCTACTGGGCTCAGAGTTTAACCAGCATACTTGGCAAGCATATTTCAATTCCTTTCTTGTAATCAGGATTGCCTGCTACTTCTGTATTCCAAACAAGAGGGTCCTTTGCACGAGATGAATGTTGAATGCTAATTTCTTTCTGCAGTTAAAGGCTTTGTCACAGGTAGCAATTGAAAATTAACTTCTCAAAGTCATAACATTTCTGATAGAGCATTTGGCCTCTGAGTTGCTGGTGCCTGATCATTAAAAGCTTTGTTCTTGTGGTTCCTGCTGAGCCTCACAGCAGAGTTTTAAGATGCTCAAAGAGCTGAGTTTGAGGTGAATTAGCAGGCTAGAGGGAAGGTGCTTGTGTCATAGTCCTCACCATACCTTAGGCAGGATGCTGTGGCTCAGTTTAGAGAGTTGGGAATCTCTGCCAGTGAACTAACGCAAGCTCTGTTCTGTCTGAATGGGCTTCTACCGACTTGCATCTTGCCTTTGCTGTGGGGTTATATGTGCACCTTTTACCACTAGCACTTCAAAAAGCTGTGGGCAAGCAGCTCAACAGAAATTAGTCTCCCTGGACAAATTTGTAGAAGACTCCATGAAAGCTGTCTGGACACTTGCATTTTTTGCCTTTGCAAACTGAACGAAAACGCTGAACAAGGAGTAAAAATTTTGATCACAGTAATGAGCATTTAAAAAAAAAGTTCATGTGAGGTTAGTGTTAATCAAACTCTACTGGGTTTTTTTATGTCAGTTTAAGAGCTGCCTATAAAGTTCGTCGAGTAATGCTAGTTCGGATCATATCTGTAGAAACTAGATTATTTTATTGCATATAAAATATATTTCAGAGCACTGTAAAAATGCTATGAAGTAAACTAGAGGTAGTCTTGCTGGCCCGTGTGTGCTTTCATAGTAGTAACAAATGGCAGGAAATTGGTTGGTGTGATTCAGATGGGGCCAGATCACAGGCAGGAATCCCATTGATTTCAGGAGGAAAAGAGATTGTATATGAGCAGGTGAAGGGGAAGAAAATGGCATAATGCTGCTGGGATCTCCATTCTGAACAGCTGTCCAGACATGCTCAGAAAGCAGAGAGGCAACCTTATTTTAGGATAAGCATATTTTACCTCTTTAAAGTTTAAAGACAAAGGATATTTAACTTGTAGAACATTCCTTCATCACAGTTTTTGAGTACAAGACTAACTAGAATCTAAAATATGAAATGTGTTATCAGAGAGATTTTTGTAAATTCATATGCTTGGGTGACTTTGCCAAGAGAGCTGCCTTGAAGGGGATTTTTGCATTTATAGAAAGACACTAACAACTTTAAATCTCCAAAGACTCAGTTAATTGACAATCTTAAAGGTATTAAGTTTGCATTGCTGCTTTTTCAGTCTGAAAAAGTGTTGATCTGTGCATCCAAAATAGTAAACATCTTCACATGAGGTACTTCTTTGTACAGCTGTCCAGTTATCAAAACAGAGATGGAAAAGTTTGTGGATGGTTCTGGTTTGGTTTTTTTTTTTCACAAAGAAAGTAAATAATTTTTAATATTTTTTGTGTACAGTCATAGGATACTTAAGATGCTTTTTAATTGATAAGGAACATTGAAAAAATAATAGAACATAAACAACTTTACTCTTTAATAGGAATAGGCTATTTAAGAAGCAGCAAAGATTGAATTTTACTATTAAAAAAAAAAGCCATTGTACTTCTGTTTTGCAAGTGAGTGGGATAAATCCATAAACTATCTGCCACTGCTTTAGAAATGTGAAAATCTGAGATACCAATATGTTTGCATTGACTAACACGTGTGTGTTGTGCTACTTTGGCAGCCTGAGTGCTACAAGTGAGCTTTCCTTCAGCCTTAACTAGATCTGTGTAAAGACCAAATTAGAAAACTGATTTTAATCGCAAGGAAAAATAAGTATGTCTCAACTTTAGCTAAATTACGCAGTACCTCCAGCCTTATAGCTTTTGTATAATATGCTGTCCTGAAGGCTCCCATCTGCTCTAACTGCTTAATTCAAAGCTCCTTTTCTATTGTCTCTGTGATTATTGAGTTATTTACTTCTGCTGGTACACTCTCAAAGTGCTAAAAACTGCCTGTGAAGGTCCAGCTACACCTCTCAAAGAATCTATAGCCAGATAACAAAAACTTGGAAGAAACCAGGATAACACAGGGCATAAAAGAACACAGCTGTTTAAGAGCTATCTGCTCTAAAACCCAATTTATTTGGTGAGCTTAGACCCTTCCCTTCTCAGGATTCACCTGATTGGTTTAAGGTTCCTTTTTTTGATCTGTATTTTCAACTTCAGAATTACTGACAATTTTTTTTATTTCAGGTTGGGAGCAAATTCTGAGCAACTGACAGTGCTTTGCTCATCGTGTGGTGACTGTGATCTGCTCCTATTCAAGTATCCTGCCATGTGTGCTGACCGTGGAAGCATTGTAGAAAGGCTATGTGTTCACATAGGCATCTACAAAATCAGTTCTTGTAGGTGGGACTTGTAGCTGCAGACAATCCCAGGATATGATGGTGTTTTTCAAACTGGGGGTGCCCAAATGGCTGCAGCAGTGAATGTTCTGGAATGCAATTTCTGCACTTCTCAGCTGTGGACATGTATGTGATCTTTCCAACTATCAAGCTCTGGATAGGACTAGAGCTACAGGACGAATTCATTTAGTGGATTTAAAATTCAAGTGGAAGATGCAATTCATCTTTTTTTAAGAAAACCAATTTTGGATATTCAATTTCCGTAGTCTCCATTCCTTGTGCCAAGAGAGCAACATCACCTGTTGTGGAGAAAGTGTTTGTGTACATACGTGGTTTGAGATGCACTTGCTGCACTTAGGCCTAGAAAACTGGTATTGTACCTTGAAATGTGGCACTGAATGACAACAGGCATGAGTAATTCATTGTGTTCAGTGTGTTTATATGCATAGACTATGTGTGGTTTATTTTCTTAGTACCTGCTCAAAGCAGTGTAAATGTACTTTTTTTCCTAGAGTATACTTTACTCATGTCACTTTTGTAGTAGTTCTGAAGAACTCAGTTCTGAGCTTGTAAGAGTTCAAGAAGTTGCACAGTGTAGGCAAGTTATCCTATAGCTCTGCAAACATTTGCATATTTTTCCCTGTGTGACTGTATACACTATTTTTTCATATAATAGTCACTGAAGTAGATGAGTGAGCTCCAAGCCATTCAATTGCAAATAATTTCAACCATGCTTCTTAAGTAACAGCTCAAGTAACCTCATGTGGTAGTTTTTCAGTGGGAAAGTAACTTGTAGCCACCATTTTTATTCAAGTTGCCTTTCTTGAAAGAAGGCTGTTTGTGGTCATATCATTGGCATTAGTCCCCATGTCCCTGACCCAAAGCCTTTTTTAAAGCTAATCTTCAGAGAAACCCATGCTACATTTAACTTTGGTATCTCTCCTGTGGGTCTCAAATTTAACCAGACACGGCCGATCTGAATATTTCCTGCATGTTAAACAGACCATTGTAAGCCTTTTCCTCCAGGCTAGATTGTTATAAATGCTGTTTATGATCCTGCTATGACAACTGTGAAGGACATGGCAAAGAATTTATCACAGGATTATTCATCCACCATCAGAATACCTAATAAGATTCTAAATGACCCAAGATGATAATAAGATCTAGCTTGTAGCAATAAGGTATTAATAAACTGGGGTTTTTTTCAATAAGGAATTGTCCTGGCATCATTACCCTGACATATTTGTTTTCCTTATATTTTGCTGGCAATGTAGCTCTGGTGCTTTATACAGCAAATTTATAAAACCCCATGATGTATGAAAAATACACTACGTATGAAGTGTAACCCATAGGTTAAAGTCAAGAGCATTCTGTTTGCCTATGCCACAAAAGGACTAGATTTTTAAGTCATTGATCCTAATTTTTACATGTTCTTTCTCTTTGTATTTAAAAATTATATAGAGAAGAATACATACCCTACATACAAGGCTATAATTCAAATGAAGGGATTTTGTCAAAATCATAAACCCAGAAAGTGCAGGTCGGGTGATTAATGACTGGCACTGGAACCCTGAAGTCATCCTGAGCTGGAATTATACCTCCAATCCTTATTTCCAGTGTCTCAGACTTTAAAACCATTAGCNGGGGGGGAAGCTTGTGTAAGGGCATAAATAGCTGGCCATTTCTGTAAAAATAGGAGATGAAAAATGCATGAATGTGCAGCTGGTCTGATTAAACAAGTAGTGTGGGATCTTCCTGAAGACCTGATGTCAGTACAACCTGTTGCAGTGCCCAGCTGACCCTCTGCTCCCTGGCCCCTGCAAATGCTAGGATAGGGAACTTGCACCTTCTGTGGCCCCACTGGCCCCACAAGAAGGGCACTTTACTGAGAAGAAAGACCATCTCAATATAATGTTTCTGAGGAGGTGAGAGACCCCAGGTACAGGAAACAGCAGACATGCAAAAATATCGTCTACATTTTAAATATGTTGAGCTGGTAATAAATAGCTACATTTCTCCCTGAAAATGCAGAGCTATTGTACTCTGTACAAATGTGTTTGCACTGAATGATCTCAATCTCTTACAAGTTGGTTCCCCCCTTCATTTGTAGTAAGAGAAAGCATGAAACACGTGGATTGTTTTGCTCAGAGCTATAACCTGAGGCAGTGAGAGAATTTGTAATTCCTGATCTCACTCAGTTACTCTGACCATCAATCCACATTGTGACCAATGTAGTTTCCTTTGAAAAGCCAAAGATGGATGTATATCTCTTTATCATTTAAACTTCTATCAAAAGTTTATTCAAGCTGGAGAGAAATGATACTTGGTGCAGAGGGCCATGAATTCTAAGGCATTTAAGTGATTTGGATTATTGTAGTTCTTTGCTATGTCATGTTACTAGTTGGAAAATTGGCTGGTTATGTTAAAATAACCTGGCCACCTTGAAGGGCTGGTTCATGATGCAGTGTGCTAGCACAGGACACAAAAGTATCGTGTCTCCTTTTCTTTTCCTTCACAAACTTCCTTTTAGAACACTGGAAGATTGATCTGCATTGCTTCTTCAGCTGCAAGACAGAAAATAAACATGTTTTTTACCTTAAGGGAAGGTTGTGAAGAGAGCTACCAAATACTATGGTAATGAAAGTGCTCAGATATTACTGGAATGGAAACTATGTGAAAGTCTAACAAGGCCTAATTTCTGACCCAGTAGCTGGTGCTGTGTGTATTTGACTTTTTCTGGTGTAGCAAGAGTAGTAATTTGCACACCTGTTTCCCGTATAAAAAATTAAGATGATGTGTTTCTATAGGTGCTGTGTGCACAAAGGGAATATGTGTTGAAGTATGCAAGTGTGAAATTAAAGGATATACCTGAACAGTCAATTCTAATTGAAAAGGATTTGATCCCGTTTAATTGTTTTTTCCTCACTGATTTTTTTTTTTTAAGCAGCTGTTCACTGGAAGCTTCTGCTGTAAGTAGTTTATTTATAAGGAATAACCAGGTCATTAAAATAGTTCGGGAAATAAGTAGAAAAATATGTTGGAAAACATGCACCTTCAGAATTTTTCCATGATTATATGAACTTTGTTAACTGTTAATTGTAACTTTATGGAGCGGGACTTGTTGCAGCTTTGATGAGGCCCAGCAATAGGAAATGTAAAACTCCCTTTGCTTTGACAACTCTTGTGTGTCATCCCAACACAACTTCGTCTTGCCAGGCTGGTCAGTCCCTTTGGAATACTGCTGTAAATACTGTGTAAAATGTAAGTAAAATGTAAGAACGTTCTGGGGGAGCAATAATAGATTGAACAGGAGCACCTGGGTTAAAGATGGGTGTGGTGAGAGGGTTAAACCAACATATCATTACCTGTTAAGCTGGTAAGAGTGCTTGTTGCTTTGGGGACTGACACTACTCTGAGTTACTTGAGAAAGCCATTGTTTTCTAGTTATTTTTTTTTTATTATTCTGATATGGATGATTTCCTGGAAAAGGTGAGTACTTGTTGTAGTATGCTCAGGTGAAATGCTTTCCTGGGTTTGGCACCTGCTTATTGCACTCTCCTTAAGATATGATTGGAAAGTGATATATTGTGAGAGTGCAGGATGACCCTCAGTTTTCTAGGAAGCAGAATTGGTTTTCCCTTTCAGCTAAGAAATAATGTTACGTGAAAGCTGCAGAGAGAGAGAAAAACAAACACTGTCTTAGTGACTAGTTGTGAAGTTGGCTGACACCAGCACCTCACAATGTGCGTTCAGTAAGAAACAGCCGTCTGTCAGGTTGAACTTGAACACGGGAAACAGCAATCATCACAGTTTTCCTTTTCCTCTCCTTTCAGAGGATGTGAACTGGAAAAACACTGAGGCCATACACATCTCACAGTCTCTCAGATAACCCTGCTGTTCCACACAGCACGGTGTGGAGAGCAGAATCATCCTTCCCAGTGCTCCAGCCATGGGGCTCAGGAGTTCCTTGCACAGGCCAGCTCAGAGCCCTGCAGGCAGAAACAGGAGGCAGAGGGCTGTGCAGGTGAGGGGCAAGAACCTGATCAGCAATATTTGAGATAGAGAGCTGTAAATGTTTGAGGAGCAGGTCAGAAAGCAGGTTCACCTGCACTGCTGTGCCTTTAGCTGTCACTCATGGCTTGAACATTTTGTAGGATATTGGTAAACTCCAGTTTTGTGTTGCTAGGACAGAAATGTGTTCCAGTCCCTAGTGCCTTGAATTACAGACTGTATGGGCTGGTTCTCTGCTACCATATCTACAAGGAGTCTTCAAGTATCTTTCTTCATTTTCTTTAATATTGTGTGTCTTGAAGTCAGTGATGCCAACACAATAAAGTAGGCTAAGAAAGGAGAGAAGGCATGTTGATTTTTTTTTCCTTTTAAGTTCTCAAATTAAGGAGAAATTATTTATCTCTGTAGTATTTCAAATCCACTGTATTACTTCATCTGAGTAAGTCTGCTCTCTCTGTAGTGTCCTATTTAGCTCTAGTAAGTCACAAGCATATTGAGGGCAAATAGTGGGTACAAATCTGACAGAAAGCTAATGAGCTCTCCTGTGATTATCAGTAAGGACTATGACTCATTAAATCTCATTTCCTGAGAAAGTCCACATAAGGAGAAGAAATTATCTGGAATAAAGGTCTAAAAACCTAATTCAATCAGATTTATAGGTGTTCTTGTTGCTACAAAATAATCAGTGAAAACAGAGACACCTTTTAATGAGACCTTTTGAAATGGTTAATGTTCAGAGAGACGGGTCTGTTTCCCTTCCACTTAAGATGCAGAAAAAATAGCCCTTCTCTCAGTCTGAACAGGTTGATGTATGTTGTGAGTTTTTTCACTTGCCATTTTAGAGGTGTGATTACAACTGATACATTAAATACATGTTTGTGTACAATATGACTTTCATTCAAAACTATGATAAAAAATTAACCAGTTTGTTCAGTTTTGGACAGGTTGTGATTGCCTCCATGCAGTCTTTTCTTTTTGAGATGCAAGTCTTTTTGTGCTACGTTTGTCATCCATTAGTTAGAGAGGAAATGACTTTAATGAGCTTCAGCTCTCCTTCTGATAGAGTAATGTTGCAAGAAACTTTTGTTTTGGCTGTTTTATCTTTGTGTAGAAGTGTGTGACACCATCTCCTGTTATGATGGATACCTACAGTACTTAGATAGTGATAAAGAATTAGAGTGATCTCATGGTGCAATAAGACCCATAATAAGTAAATGGTACAATAAGACCTACCTGACAAATAGGTGTGGAACATAGGACAGCTATTCACATTTGTAATTCAGAGTGTGATCTGAAGACTTGAGCCATCGAGCTGACTTTGCAGCAACAGTGGTTCTCTTGATCCTACAAGTTAGTCCAGACTCCTCAGCTGTAGAAGGCCCAGCACGGGCTGTGTGAATGCATCCTTGGGCCTGTCCTGGGGCTGCAGCACATTCAGTCCTTCAGGGAGCATCGGCCTAGCCACAAACCCTGGAGACATGGGATCCTGTTTGTGCAGTGTCTGTGAGGCTGTGACTGACCTCCTCTGAAGACAAGGCAATAAGATCTGTTAGAGAGTTGGATCAGGCCCTTTCCCTGCCTTTTACACTACAGCCCTCCAGGAAAACTTCCAGAGTTGAGTTTTTATTGAAGGGTTATTTACCTTCATCATAGCTGTTGCTACTTCTATCTAGCTTATTGTATGTTATCTGTGGGATGTGTTATTCAGGAATTAAACAAAAACCTTAGAAAAATATGCTGCTGTTTATAACTTGAAAAAGCATTTATTAGTGGGAAGATAAAAGGCAGAAGTTAGAGATGAACAGTTGTTCATGTGCTATGAATCACACTTCTGTTTGGGAAATGAAAGTTACTTAGAGGTTCTGTGTGTTTGTCAATGGAATTTGCTTCAGATGTGTTTTATAATGACAAAAGAAATCCTGAGCTATGTGCAATGCCAAGATAAGAAAAATGATGAATTCTTACTCTATTGGGAAGCATAGCCAAAGAAACAAAGGAGTTAGAGAGGTGTAAACGTTCCTCTGGAAATATAACCTGAAATGATGCTTCTCTATGTTAGTCAAAAAATGCCATTTTTAACCCTGTTTGGGACACAGGAACATCATCAGCAAGTAGTTTCCTTATCCTAGCACATGTGAAAATCTGTAGCTGCATATGATATTTAAAGTTTAAAATGAGTAAAGGATGGAAAAGTTAGAAGACTATCTTGGGAGTTTGGCTGTTTTGGTGGTGGGATTGTTGATTTTTATATTGGAAATTAAATCCTAATGTCTGACAGACTAAATTATAAAACAGTACAAAGAGATGATGTTTGATTGCTCAGGAAGGCCTTCAGTGATATAATGCTGCAGCCTGAAAGAGGCTCTTCAAAACTTTCGGTCATGATGCAAAGGGCTCTTCCTTCAGTTTAATTTTGGTGAGTAAATGTGATGACTTTCAGGCCATTGTACTAATTTGTCACCTTGCCCCAGATTTTGTGGCAATAGGTTAAAAAACCGACCAAACAAAACAAATCTGCCATTGTTCTAGTCCTGTCTTTCCATCTGAAATTAGCTCTAAAGCTATTATAATATCAATGCATCCTGGATTGGGAGCACAATTTGGCCTAAGTGCATTACCAGATGTATTTCAGCTGGTGAAGAGCAGCTGAGCTGAATGAAGCCACAGTTAGGATTCCACCTAGCTGATTTCACTGTTTTAATTAAATTACTTTAAAAATTTATTGGTGACAAACAGGTAAAAAAATCATCTGCAGAGCCTAAATGCAACTTCGCTTTGTTGAAAGGGAAATGTTGGAATTAATTAATATAATGAACTGGCTTTTTAGGCTAGTTTTTGACAAATTAAGCCTGTAAGGGTTCATCTCCATATTTTAGCCTCATTTCCTTCAAGTTTCATAGGAGTTCCTGATTTTTCTGTTTTACTGATGTTTGACAACAATATCCAAAGATGTTGCTGGCACTTGGGAGTAAAGGGCAGAAATGTGTAGTATCATATTAGTGAACAACAGGTTCTTGTGCTAATCCTCTGAAGGCCTGTGTTTTGGAGCAGCACTGTGTTGAGCGTGATATTAACGTCTCCATGAGTTGATGAGTTGTGTGACATGTATAACTTCATTTAATGCACGCATCACACCGAAGCCAGACCCCTTAAGGCTAATTCACTGCCTCATTAGAAGCCAGTGAAATTCCTCCAGCATCAAGTATGTGTTTAGCTTTGTCTTACAGACACTCTATTTCTGTGTAAAATGCAGAATTTTAAGAGAAGTCTGGAAAAGGATGGGCTTCAAGAGAACAATCCAAAGGTGACAGAAGCATAGACCAATGTCAGCCATGTGGAAGCATAATATTGGTCAAAGGCTGAATAACATGGGATGAAGGGGAAGGGGCTTGGATATATTAATAATATTCAAGCGTAATCAATTTATACACTACCTACAATTTACATAGACTTAGATAAGCCTGAAATCCATCAGATTACCCTGTCAAAAGCACACGCTGTGTATTTGTTCCGCCTAATCCTCACTGGTAGTTCAGACTCTTCAGAAGGGATAAATCAGGAGCAAACAAACCACATCAGGTTACTCAATTACCACCTCAAAACTATGCTTAAGCTAAACATGGGACATCTTGCACATTAGTCAATCTACTTGGCATTTTTTCCACCTCTCGTTGTACAGGAGGACTGGCTTTTTGGCAAAGTGATAATAAAATCAATAAGGTCCAATTTTTCAAATCAAAAGATAGAACTCTGCTTTGGGGCTCCATTTTCTTTCTAAGAGTCTAATGAGGAGGGACAGGCAATTATTATTATTTATTTCACTAATTAGCTGGATAATCGTTCATTGTAAAACTCTTGTGTGTTAGAAATATGTTCCTTGTACACTTTGTTTAACAGTTTCCTTTTTATCAGACTGTACAACAGCTATTATTAGTGAGGTGATGGGGGGGCACTTGGTAAAAAAGGAAAAAGAGGGATAATTTTTGATCTGCAGAGATAATGCAACAAGAAGCAACAGTCCATAAAAACGTCTCCTTTCAGTCTCTGAAGACATGATGCTTTATGATAACCATAAAACATTTTAGTGCAAAATAAATTGCTGTCCTATTCAAATCCTTAAATGTACTACAGTGGATGTCAGTGAAGACATACAGCTATTTTTTCCAATACTGAGATATATTTTATCATAATTTGTAGTGTAGGTGACAACCTTGCACACATGATTGCCTTTTCTTGCTTAGTTAGCTTGCCAAGGTCAGAGTCCTTTGGCCTTTTATGGATGTACAACTACTAGGAAATAAACAAGATAACCAAGTAGCGTAAAAACCAAACTTGTTTCCTTGACTAGTTAGTCATAGACCCTTTAAAGATTTCATAGTTTTCTGAATATGTATTTACCAAAAATGATTGCATTTTAAATGCTATACCAAATGCTTCTTACTTATAAAACATATGGGTGATTTTTCTCATTTTTCTTTCTTTCTCTCTTTTAAATTAATGTTCACTTAGTAATGTTTTCTTTTTTCTTTTCTAGCTAACTAATGGCATATTCGTTTTGGAGCTGGTGTGAGGAGAACAGGGAGCGGCAATTAATGGAAAATACTGCAGTTGGAATTCAGCCCAGAAGTCTTGAGCCAGGTAAGCACCTCAATTTCCCCACAGTTGAATTGTTCACATGTCATTTCACATCGTGCCATTGATGAGGTTCTTGGAATGCACCTTCTCATGTTGCTTGTTGAATTTCATATTCACTATTTTGCATCAAAGCACTTGAGAAGAGTGTTTATTCTAAAGTATTTTTGTTTTACTTCTGCTGCTGCTGCTTAAGTAGGACTGCATGGGAAGATTATAGGAAAATGCTAATAGTGGTTTCCTGTTTAGCAGCATCATTTAGGAAATACACCTCCACCCCATAAAAGTGTTTGCCTTGGCTGATTTGTTTAAATTTAATATAAAATGTTGTAGCCCATTGATTGGAAAGAAAGAAAATGTTGATAAAGTCTATATGGAACCATAGAAACGTGTAAGACCTGGTTGGTGACCTTTGTGTAAGATATATACAAGTGTGAAGGAAAATAAATATAAAATGCATTTTATATGTTTGCCTTTAAAATGCATTGAAGTTTTTGAAATAGAAAATCGGTCACAATAAAACTTTACCATCTGTCTTGACTGTTGGGATGAAATTGTACCTCAAAGGAAACGAATATGGCCTTCAATGTAACTAAAAATTCAGCCATGAATGTTCATTTGTGAGTCAATGGGTGACAATTTATTTCCACTCTGACGTGGAAGACCCTTTGTTCTATAGTTGGTGTAAAAAGACTTTTAGCATTCAGTATTCTGTCAACATCCTGAAAGGGTGGATGTAAAATTGCCTGGTACTTTGTTTAAAAGAACTGTTTCCTGAGATGAAGGATCCAATTTGAAAAGGTCAGAAATCCATACAGATTTGATGATTTGGAAGGAGGATATTCAGGTTTATAAATCTGTGCACTTGTGTGAGTCTGTGCATTTCTGAAACTCTTGCCAGGATAAGAATTTCCATTCTTCCTTTAACTGCTGCTTCCAATCAGTCATATTCACTTAACAGTCTATAAAAGATTTTAAGTAACTGATGGATAAGAGAGGGTTATGAGCAACCTTTTGGACTCTCAACCACATATTACAGCATCTATAATGTATATATCCCTTATTGAACTATCTATAAAAGTGCATTTAATATAGCATGACTTCCTTGATGTGTGCATGATGTGATTGGCAACTCATTCCGTGTAAGAAAATAGTTACCCAGGGAGATGGAGATATTTGAGCTTTTATTCTCTCCTTTTAAATGTTTTCCCAGTTGTTTTTTATTACTTCTTGGCAGTTTATTTTAGATTTTACAAATAATAAAAGCAACAGCAGTAGTTATGTTTAGCTTTTGGATTCAACAGACATATAAATTTTAATCTAAATGACAATATTTAGCAACAAAATTGCTTCATTTTAACTTCACTGCATTTCTTAATCTGAGAGAACTATAATTTAAAAATAATTAATGCAACAGGGTGAATATATGGCTTCCATTAATTCCAAATACTGCTTATTTCCAGCACTTTTTAATTATTTGAATGTACTTCTCAATATATTTAACTGGAGTGGAAAAATCATTCAAACCTCAGACCATTTACGATTACCAGTGTATCTGTAACTTTCCATCCAAATTATGGAACTTTGGAGTAACATTTCATTTTGAGTACCTATTCTATCTGTGTATTACAAAGTGCTGCAAAAAAGATTTCTGGAAGATGCAGGTTTTGTAAACAATGAACATCAGAGAATATGAATTAATATATCACAAGTTCTGCATGGAAATTGTGTTACAGGGCTGACTTAAAACCAAGGACATTAAGCAGGAATGACTGAGAACTTGTGCTGCACCTTGCACTCTTCTTTTGTTTTAAAATGGCACTTTATCAGAAAAGCAGGGATCCACAGATGAATATATTAATGGTTCCTTTTTAATGTATTCTTGTGCACTTGTTTGTGTTTAAATAGACCTGGGCCATCACGAAGAATTAGTTCAGACATGACAATGTGTTGAGGAATAAGCATTTGTGCAAATAAGCCCTACTTCCTTTGCTACTTAAAAAGAAAAAAATTAAAAAGATCTACTTGGTTCATGTCAATTTTGCTCAGCAGCTGGGTTTTACAGCATGAATACAGGCTGTTTGTTCTTAGACTATGATCCTTCAGCAGAAATCAAAATACCAATTAAAGGAATCTTATGGTATCTATTAGTTTTTTTATGAGACCAAAGTTAATGAACTCTTAAAGAGTCTCAGGGCAACCTGGTACTGACTGTAGCAGGCACTTGGTATCTCTGCTGGGTTTAGCGTAGTCGGCTTGCTCATGTTTTTGCCTGCCACAGTTGCAGATGGGGAGGGAAAGCAAACCTTGGGCCAAAGTCTTCTTGCTTAGGAAGCTGTGTGGCAGTTTTCCTTTGCTGCTGTGCCATCTGAGCAAACTTTGTTAGCATGGGCAGGGTAATGTGAGCTGGGAAAAGAGAAATTACCATGTGATGTTGTTTCAAGAGCTACACCCTGTAACTGACAGGTCCTTACTGTGAATTCCTTGAATGACTTCAAGGTTAGTTTTTCCATTTTTCTTCAAGATGCTGTGCACTCTGCCTTCTTTTGCTTTGGCACACAAACTGTGGCTTTTCACTCCTCATGTCTCTTAAGCTGACGCGCCAGCTCTTCTTATCTTTGAGCTGACTTCTCTATACCTGTGACAGTTTGTGGTTCTTTTTCTCCTGTGTGCCAGATCATTATTTTCCCTCCATTGAAGTCCTTTCAGTATAGGAGTCCTTTTTTGCAAGGGCACTTGGAATTAATCTTTTGCAGGAACTCCACTTCAAGAGAAGGGTGTGTTTGTGATTGAGCTTTTTATTCCAGCTAGATAGTATTTTATTCTAGAACTATGTCTTCCTGTGGTTTTAAGTCCATGATTCATCTCTAAACAAGTGCCAGCTGTTGCTGACAGGAGTCAGTGAGGGGCTGAGTAGTGACAGAGGATCAAGTACCAAACTCTTTGCTCAGTTTCTATTCTAGGTACTATGAAACTTTCCCAAACCGGAGTTTAAACAGACAAATAAACCACAAAGAAGCAAGCATGTGTACATAAAAAAAAACACTTCACAGTGGGAACTGGCTCACCCAGAGGATGTCTGACCAAAATGACCTCCCATAGAGAGAGAACAAACACTAATTATATATCTCTACTGGACCACAGTTTTTTCTTTTGTATTCTCCATGCTCCAATACAGGCAAATGATACATAGGATACATAAGGTGGTTCTCTTCTCTGAGAGCTCTCAAGGCTTCTGAGAGGATAATAAGTGTGCAGTACTCCAAGTCAATCATTCATAGAATCACAAAATGGTTGGGGTTGGAAGGGACCTTTAAGATCGTCCCATTTCAGGGCCTCGCCACCCTCACAGTAATCTAATATCTAATCTAATATATCTAATCCAAACCTGCCCTCTTCCAGCTTGAAGCTCTTCCCCCTTGTCCTGTCATTCCAGGCTCTTGTAAATAGTTTTGTAGGCTCCCTTCAGGTACTGGAATGCTGCAATTAGGTCACTCCAATATGTGTAGCCATGGTCAAAAAGTTCAGTTGAAACAGCCAAGAGCTGAAGGCATTTACCCAGATTGTCTTATTTGGATACCCAGAAATCACTCCAGCTGGATATTATCCATGTAAAATTAGAGGCACTGTCAGAAGCTTGTGTAGGTATAAGAATTGTTCATTTGTATAAAATCTCCTTATTTGTTAAAAGTTAGGGTTGCTAAAAGCTGCTGGCCAGCTATTGAGACGTTGTCTTCCATGTCCTCAGACTATTGTAGCAAATTTATAGGCAACTCTTTACAGGCTCAGGGCCTTAAAGCTGAGGAACTCAATAAATAAGAAATGTGTATAACTAAATATAGCATTTCTACTTAATCATTTCATTCCCTTCCACCTGCTTCCAAAGAACAAAGTTTCAGGCAAAAATCCCTCATGTCAAGTTTCATCTCCGTTCCCATATTTCTGAGTGAATTGCTACTCCCCACTGCCCCTCCCAACAGGAGTTCACAGAAGTGCAGCAAGACCTTATTATTCTGTTTATGATAGGATGGTCTATTCCAGTAGGATGCAGTCCACAGTAGATCCATCTACAGAATTAATTCTGAGGTTGGAAGAAAGATGCAAGTAAAAGCTGTGATGATTTACAGTTTGAAGACACAGCTGATATGAAAATAAACATTGAATCAGTTTCTTCCATATGTCTTAGTTCCATTAGAATAATGACAGTAGGTGACATTTTTCACATTTTAATTGGTGTTTTGCTGATTTTATCAGAAATTCTGCTGATCAGAGCAAATTGGCTATTTATTTATTTTGCAGTGATGCTAACTAATCAGTGGAAGTTTAATGTACTGTAATGAATTTTAAATATCCTCCTAGTCATTACAAGTGTGTGAATCTAGAGTCTTTCTCATAACAGTTTAAATAATTAATTACTTGAGTAGTAAAAAAAGGTAACATTTAATATAGTACCATTTTCTTTGAAATATTTCAATGCATGTTTTATAGTACCATCTCAAATTAGTGAAGGATAATTCTGACCAATATATCACCTCTGCATGCACACACAGCTCACTTTACCTAATTCTGGCTGCATTGGTTTAGACTGATAGTAAATACCTTAATTATTAGTTTATTTCAGTAGTTTGCTAAATTATATTTTTTTACATTATTTATACTTCAATGTCTTTGTTTTAATTGGTTTCTTTTATGTTATTTCTCCACATGGATATATCATGCAGATTTTTTAAAAATGTAATTACATGTTTTTAATCAGAATATTTTTTCCTACCAATCATAACATACAATAAATTGTCCTGTAATTGTCCATAAACTGGGTGTACAAGAAAAAAGGAAGCTTTCTTAAAAAAATAATAGAATAATTGAAGTAGTTGATTAATTTCTTGATACAATTTTTCACATATCCTCTTGTTCAGGGAAGAACTTCAGCAATCATTTAAATGTTTAGGAATAGGGTATGTGCCCAGAATGAGAGTATTAGTCCTGAAGAACATAATGCCAAGTCAAAAAGAATTTGGTTTCAGTTTAATTATTTTTCATTCATATCTGTTCTTGGGCCTTGATCCATTTTTAGACACACTGTGGGCTTCCATGTCTTGCTCTGAGCTGGATTCATACAAATATATTGGGAACTGCATGAGGATATGTGAGATTAATGCCTGGGACATGTGTTTGTAGTTAGTTCAGACAAGACAAACAAACAAAAAACTCCTCTTCATTCTTCGCATTGTGCTAAGTTAGTCCGCTTCTGGACTCCAGATAGGTATAGTCAGTCCTCAGAAGGCTGATGTGTCTGAAGGGACTTGGTGTAATTTTAGTTTTAGTACATATGTTCTTCCACTATGGTAATTGGTTTCAGTGTCCTTTTCCAGTGGGATGTGTGGAATGACATGAACGAGTTCCTCCACTGATGATAGAATGTTCATTCTTGAAACTCAGGAGAGATGATGGGATGTGCATGTACAAGGGAAGCAATGTGCAAACAGTCACGGGAAGAAAAGCTCTTTTATTTTCCAGGGGGAGCAGTGTGAGGTGCCTTTATGAGATTACAAAATTTGGGTTGTAAAAAGAGAGATCAGTTGAAGATTTGTGCTGCTCGAAAAACTTATTTTAGGTATATTATTAAACACTCTTCAAAGCCAAGGAAATCTTGCATCTAAGTCACTAGACCAGATACAGATCCTGTGTACAGGGAGTAGAGGGTTTTTAAATGTCTATTTGGTTTGTTTTAAGTGTCCAAAAAAGAGATTTTAACCTTCCTTGAGAACATCTAAATGTGCAATTATAGACTGATTTCAAAGTCTAAATACTTAAATTTCAGCTTAAGTAAGAATTCTCTTAAGGCTTTTTTATTTATTTTTTAAATTTTGGCCTCTTAGAAATATGTGGAAGCAATTCATTAATTTTGAGGGAGGTTTTTTTCAATGATGTTTTAATAAACAGTAATGTTTTAATAAAAAATATTATAAAGTAGTAAGTTGGCTTCTATGTCAGTGATTAGACTCTGAACTTGTATGTTAAAATTCATCTAGCACTGTCTAAAATGTAAAATAAAGACAATTTAAAATAAAGAATTAAATAGTGTAACAGAAAGCATCCAGATTCATGCAGAATTCATTTCTTCCAGTGAGACGCTGTCAAGAGAATCAACCTAATTCTAGTAATTTTTAAGTCTAGTTTGAGAAATAAATTTAGTAGGTCTGCAGCTATTCTGGATTTGAATGAAATGACACAAATGGGAATTACAACATAAATGTCAAATTAACTTAGAGACAGAGAGTTTCTAAGACTCTCTGTCCATTGAGCATTCTAAGATGTTTAGATGGGCATGGCTGGTCTTTAAAGGAGCCTGCAAAGGGTTATCCATGGCCTTCTGGAAAGCGTCCGGACACTGGCTGACAGCAGGCAGCCTCCCCTGCAGCAGTTTGGCCTCATGGATGCTCTGGGGAAGCCTCTGGAGACTGGCTGATTCCCTGTGTCATTCCCTAAGTCATTTGCCAAGCTGGGAGCCGATTGCTTTTAAAATAATCTTCCCAACTTGAGCTGGGCAGCCACTTGGAAATGCCCTCAAATGGCTCAGTATCAGAAACTGCCATATGTCCAATCTCTGAAAAAGGAAGTACTTGTACGGATTCTCCATGTGAGCATTCCAAAAGTAATGAATCCCTGGATTATTCATCACTGAAAGGTTTTGGTCTTAATTTAACAAATAAAGCATTAAATCTGAATAGGCTTCTTGTCTTTGAGGCAGACAGTTGTCCTGATGCTTATGTGCCAGTTTGTGTTTGAGGGACAAGTGTCTTTCCTACAGCTGCCATAGTGATGACAAGAAGCCAGTAGAGCTTCTTCTATTATATTTATCTGTTCATTATTTTTTTTATATGTAAGAGTTTTGATTATTATTTACCTCCAGAATATGATGTTTTACCTTCACTACCACAACAAAAATAGATATAATATTCCCAAAATAATACTAATAAAAAGCTTTCTCAAGGGAATTATACAAAAAGACACTTAAAGTAAATGGAAAAACATTGATGCATTGTGATTTTATTGTAATTGCTTCTTGTAATGCCTTTTACATGTAAAAAAAGATAGAGCTGTGATTTGTGCAATGAGACCAATTTTGTACCAAACTTTTTCCTTATTTTTCAGTAGCTGTGCTGGAATCTCTCTGGTCTGTTGGGGTTTGGTAGCTTGAGGAATTAATGAATATTCATTCCTTTTCCCTGGGTACAAAGTAAAATAACTAGTAATTAGTATAATATTTAATACTCCTATTCAAAATAAATAAATCTTTTGTGAAAAAAATCTAATTATTATAATGTAGCAACTTCTGCGTGTGTAACTGAAATTGGATGTGCTGTTTTGAAAATGCTTTTAAGCCCTCATTTACATGTTTCCAGATCAGTTAATTATTCCCCTTGTATGCATAAAACAGAACTCTGGATTGTAGTTGCATATATTATTCATTTTGCTATCTATCTTCTAAGTTTAGCTGATTCTAATATTTTTAATTTTACATTATTATTATGCCAGTGATATTTGTCTTCTGATATGAAAGTTATTCTTGTCTGCACTTAGTTTTAGGTTCATTTTTAAATGAAATGGCTTGTGGTAATAAGTGTGAGTATTACAACTTGATCTTGTGTTTTGCTTATCACACTTGTGTTTCTGTGAAAGCAGAGTGTTGAGATGAGACCTTGCTTTTTTGCTGAGAGAAAAGTGAGAAAGATAAAAATGCAATTGATAAAATGAAGGGCAGGAGCCTGGAAACTGGTCATCAGAGTTAGAGCTTGGGAGTGGCTCTAATAAGGCCTGATTCAAAGCTTGCTGAAGTCTCACAAAATATTCATGGTCAATGAGATCTCTTTCAATGGGACTTCTCATGTTTAAGTCAGCATTAGCTGTTGAATTTAGTATTTCCCTGATATCCATTAGGTAATCATTGCCACAGAGTCTAGGTCAAGCTCATTCCTGGCACAGAAGGTGTAAAGGGAGAGGTGTTGGATACCATGAGCCAGACTGTGCTTTTCCCTGCTGGGCACAGGGTGCACAGATCAGGGGCTTGTTGCACAACCTGAACTGGGGCTCTTCTCCCTCCTTTATAAAGACATGAAATGAGGGAGTCTCTGTATTGGTGTGCTTGGAGCTCCATGTGGCATCCAAATACATAGCTTGGAAATCCTTGTTGCCTTCTGACCTGCCAAATTAGTCAGTTCCTATTCCATTTGGTATTTGATTTCCCTCTTGAAGAAGGAAGTCTTAAAGGCACAGGAGGAGACTGTGCCTAGTGCTAAAAGATGAGCCCTGTGTGCTCTGAATGTTGTGGTTGTGGGTTCCTTTTGGGATGAGAGATGGAATCTAAGGGTTCTTCCATCTATACCATAAGTTTCATGAGCAGAAATAGCCTCCCTCTAATTTACATTTTCCACTGATTTATTTTATGTGTCTCTTGCATATCTCAAAAGGAAAATTGAGCAGAACGTAATTTGCAGGCGCTCAGGGTTTTACTGACCCCATCGTGCTGCTGATTTTCTTTCTTTTTTGAGGGGGAATTAGAATTTTCAGTAACTTTTGGATAAGTGACAGGACTTGGGCTACAGTTGACAGCCATGGAGTATGAGGAACTGTGAGATGGTGAGTGTTCCTGCTGATCGGATGTTTAAGGTTAAGGGTGCCAGAAAGGATGATGTAAAATACACGCAGGGGATTCAGGAAGAACTGTGCAATGCAGAGTGATAAATGCTAGGGAGGAGTTAAAAAGCAAAGACAAGTAGCTTGTTAAATGAGATGAAGATACCACAGCATTTTATGGGCATACACATAGGAAGGCTTTAAAGGATGCTGACCACAAAGGAAGTGGTATTAAATAGACATGGAAGAAAGAGATTTGTCGTATCAGATGATCTCTTCCTCTCTCACAAGGCATTACTCTCTTTTCTAAGCTATTTCTGAGCATACAGAAGGAAAGTGGGTAGAACTGTTATTAGCAAGATATAGGTTTTTAATCTCTTACACACGGGAAGCCACATTAAAAGCCTCTGACCAAGCTTACAAAGTCAACCCCGAGTGCTGACTTGACTTACCTTTATGGTAGGTAGTGCTAGCTTTATATATGTGTGATTGTTATGGTAGTATTTATTTTTCCACAAGATCCTGACCATTTTCAGGACCCAGAATAGCTGTTTGCGTTTTAGTAGCTTGTTTTCCTTATTCAAACATGACGCATTTATTTAGTACGTGCTTTTCAAACTTTGCTTTGAAGAGCAAATTACTAATTTACCCAGGGGGGTTATTCATGTTTTTCAAATATTAATGAAATTGTTTTCACCTTTATGAAGTGAATCAATAGGATTAGCCCCATTACAGAGATTACTAGTTGAGGTACAGTGTTAAAAAGTAATCTCTAAGTTTGCATGCACAATCCAAGATGCAAGACTTTTTATCCTCTTAGCATTAAATACCATGTTTGTATTCAGACATAACTCTCATTGATTTGGGGCACAAATGACGGTTTTGTCATAGAAGATTTTGAGATATCAAATAATGAACCTAGAAATTAAGCCTGTGTTATGCAAAAGGATCTCTTCAACATTTGACTCAATCTTACTTTGATAAGGAACATCAGTGGTGGTTTGGGATAGATGTCAGTTTTCCAAAGCAAATTCACGTAAGCTAATTAATAACTGTTCATTTAATTTTTTACAATATCCTTTTTTAATGTTCTCCAACTTCAGCAAGGAATGAAGCTACAACTATTCTGGTGCACAAGAAGACTCTCAAAGCATAACTCAGATGTTTATAAGGAAGAGAAATACAGATCATATAGGACTTTTTTTAAAAAAAAATTTCAAATGCATATCCATAGGAAGAATTAAATAGATTATTTGTGGGCAGTCTTCATCCCAATGCCAAACAACCTCTGAAGGTTTGGTTTTGTAAGACTAGGAGATTTTCCCAGCATCCTATTTTGCATGTCACATCCTTCTGGTATGTCTTGTCATCTCTGACTTTTATACTTTTTCTCTACTGGCATCCTAAGATAACTGAAATCCTTGAAGCTGCTTCACTCATGGTCAGACTGTGATCTGCTCATTGTGTTTGTACGCATCCCACAGGACTCTGCCAACCACAGCAACACTGCAGCTGATGGTGGCAGGAATTTGTCTCTATGGCAGGTGGGTGAGAGGCCCCATCGCCAAAGCCACGTAAAACAGGGAGGTGGTGCTGTTTGAGGAATCTTTGATTCCATGACAGGGCTCTGGAATGGTGGCAACTCTGGTAGTTTCTTTTGCCCATATCTTGTGAATTGCTGCTTCCTTTCCGACCTCTCTGGTCTGCTTCTGTCCCATCTCATGCCTCCATAGCTCTTTTTACCTCAGTTTAATTTCCTGCCTGTCTTATTCCAAGGCTTCCTTTGCATCTTTCTCCCACAAGATGAGCTCCACCTATGTACAGAGCAGTCAAGTGGATTGACTGTGCTTTCACAGCATTATTTGGTCTGCTTCAGCTCTCCTGTGAAATTTTCTCTGATGTGGATCTTCCATGTTTGGTTTTTTCCATCCATAGAGACAGTCTGTAGGGGCCACTCCTCTCAGAGCCCTGTGTTTTGGCTTTGGCAAATGCTGGCAGATCTTATTGTCTTTTGCTCTTGGCTCATGTTTTCAAGGCCGTCGCATCAACTGTCATGACTTTGTTTTTAGGTGAAACAGTAAATTGAAAAGAAGGAGCTGGCATGAAGGAGGTGCCAGCCTGCTGTTTTTCTTGTGCTGGCCCAGAGTCCTGCCTGCATACAAGGAGCTAAAGAATTGCAGGGGGGTAGGAGTGGCTTATTCATAACAGTAAATTTGAGAAACCCTTTTTCTTTCTTTTCAGTGCTGAGATGATTGAAGGCCAGTTCTCTGTGTGAAAAGTTTGAAACTCTGGTTGTATTGCACTGTACATTTGGCTTCAGGGGCTGTGAACTTTGATTTCAGTAAATTGCAACTGAACTGAAGGTAATAATGCTTTAGATATTCCTTAAACACTAAGGATTTTTTAACAGTATTGTCAGAACAAACTGTTCTTTTCCCTATTTAGAGATCCTAAATAATTCTTGGTAATTTGTTTCTCTTTGTTTAACTTTGGTCTTTGTTAACAATTCCTTTTAAAAATTTGTGTGAAAGTATATTAATTTAATAAAAACTAATAACTAACACAAGCCCTTGGGGCAGGAACTTGCCTTATCAGTTTTGTAAACCTTTGCGCATATTTACAATGCTGCAGGAAGAGTTATTGGTGGTAATACTATAAATTGTTTCCTAATAAATTTATATGGAAAGGTTGTGCTAGAAAGGCTGAGGGCGAGAGGAGCAGCAAAGATGAACAGGCTTAGAAGGCGATGTTATAAAACCCTTCCACAAAGCACTTTATTGAGTGGAAAGTAAGAGAATTTACTGTGGTGCTTCTAGGTAGGATGGAACTATAGTTAGGGACAAATAAATTTTGACTTCTAACATTTAAGTTCACCCTGTTGCCCTTCAGCTCAGCTCTGTCCCTGCCTAATGCTGTTTCAGAGGTATAGTGGTACATTAAGAAGTTGTAATTCAGCTGTGTTTGTGTTCGTCATCTCTAAGAAGTTAATAAACACTATATTGCTGAAGTCAGAAGTGGGTGGACTCCTTTTATTCCTCCTGTGCCATAGCCTTGGCTGTAGCACCAGGTTATTTGGCCTCTCATGACTTAGCCCACCATTTGCCAACAGTTCCCCAAAAATCATAGAATCATAGCATGCTTAGAAGGGACCTTAAGACCATCTTGTTCCAAACCCCTGCCATGGGCAGGAGCACCTTCCACCAGATCAGGTTGCTCCAAGCCCCATCCAACCTGGCCTTGAACTCTTCCAGGATTTGGGCATCCACAGCTTCTTTGAGCATCCTGTGCCAGGGCCTCACCACCCTCCCAGGAAAGAATTTTGTCCTAATATCCAATGTAACCCTGCCCTCTATAGGTTTCAATCCATTCCCCCTTGTCCTCTCATGCCCTTGTCAACAGTCCTCTCCAGCTCTTTTGTAGCCCCTTAAAAGGCACTGGAAGGTGTTCCAAGTTCTTCTCAGAATCTTCTCCAAGATGAACAGCCCAAACTTCTCATAGGAGAGGAGATCCAGCCCTCTGAGCATCTTTGTGGCCTCCTCTGGACTGGTTCTGACAGGTTCATGTATTTCTGATGTCGGGGTCCTGGAGCTGGACACAGCACTCCAGGTGGGGTCTCACAAGAGCTGAGTAGAGGGGGACAATCCCCTCCCTGGACCTGCTGGCCCCACACTCCTTTGGATGGAGCCCAGGTGATGGTTGGTTTTTGGGCTGCAGGAGAACATTGTGGGTCACATCAACCTTCTCATCCACCAACACCCCCTTATTCCTTTTCACTAGGGCTGCTCTCACTCCATTCTCTGTCCAGCCTGTACTTGAGTTGGGATTGCCCTGACCCAGCCACAGGACCTTGCACTTGGCCTTGCTGAACTCAATGAGGTTTGCACAGCTCCACCTCTCACTCATATTCAAACCTTCACCAGCTGACTTGATTCACCCTTTTTTCCCTCTTTTACTGTGATTTCATATCAGTCACATGATTAAGTAAAAAAGAAATATTTTATTCTGCTGATATTTTGACAAGTGTAGCCTTTCTCATTTTGGCAACATAATTGTTTTGATGTATCATTCAGATGAATAAATCTATTTTAAATGCTTTTTTTATTAAATTTATGTTTTGATAGGGAACACTTCAGTGAAAAATAGACTAGATGTAGTCTTATTTTATAACTGCATTGATTATATGTATCTCTCTTTTTCACAGAGGCAATTTATCAATAAATTTCTGTGTTTTTAAAAAACACTAGCAGAAAAAATTGCATAGTATTTTACATAGGTAGCCCAAACCTCCTTCACTTTGGAGAGGAAGAAATTTGAAAATACCAAAACAAACAAAAACCCCCTAAACCAAAATATTTGCTAAGAAGAATGTTTTTTAAACTTTCTACATTCTCTTTGGCATTTCATGGGAATGTCCACGTGAGTCAGAAGTTAGAAACTTTTCAATGCAAGGTTCAAGCGTGCTTCGGGCTTTCAATATTCCAGAAGGCTTCTCTAGAAATAGGAACTGTTTGTCATTTGCATCACGTGTCAGAAGACTGGTGTATCTTAGTGCACTTTCCTGTGATGTATTTTTTCAGTACTTTGTTTCCTGATAAGCCCAAGGGACCTTGAAGTGCCTATTCCTTTGTTTTGAGTAGCCAGTTCTTCGAAAAATCAGTTGGAGGTAGGTGTCTTTAGACCTCCAGAAAATGTTGGTGAAACTTTCTTGATATACTTGGGGTTGCATTAAATTAAATTCATGTCCCATTGGAATATGTCATCTGTGAATGTTCTAAAATCAGTGAAGCCATATATTCCTGACTTCTGCTTTTATGCACCCAAACCTTTCCCACCAGGGAATTTTCAATACTATCTGAATTTGTTCCATAAAAACAGTTCAGGTGTTCAGGAATGTAGCAAGCAAAAGCCTCTGGGAATCATTTTGCTGCTGGGCATGATTGCAAACCTTTTCCTTCTCCTTCCAAACACCTACTAGTCAGGTAACTGCTATGTGCTTTTATTGATCTGCACATGTACCACTGGGCAAGTCACTTGTCATACAAAATGTGTCAAAATTTGCACATCAATTGCAGCAGTTACTTCAAAAATCATACTTCTCTATGAAAATAAAACAGAAAATCACACGCCACTTAAACACCTCAGCAATAATTCTCTTGCTTCAGGCACTTGAACTGTAATAAATGTTGGCATTTTCATTCCAAACCTCTTTTTTTTTTTTTTTTTTTTAGGAGAAATTTAAAAGAACACTGTCAATTCACACCATCTTGAAACAATCATGACATGTATGAATGGGACAGAAAGCTGGCAATTAGGCCAGTCAGCTGCCCAGCACAGCTTGTCTTTTCTGCTCTATTAATGTAATTGTGCAGGGTACAGGGTGGATTTTTTCTCAGCCCGCATACATAAAGTTCTTTTAGAAAACTGCTTTGGCATAAATGTATTGTATCCTACTACATGCCCAAATCCAAATCAATATATGAATTTTTCTTGCACTTCGGAGATAAATCAGTCATGTTGTGGTTTCTGTTGAAATTCACTCTTCAACAATACAATTCTCAGACTGAACTCAACCTATTTTGTTTCCTGAAAATTTCTAGTTGAAACATCATCTTGCTAGGATGCCTATTTATTTTTCCACCATCTACAATTAATTTGATGGGACATGCAAAGTTTCACTTGGAAGAGAACTTGGTTTGAATTCTTAGACAAAGTTTCATATTATTTCTTCTTCTAAGATATTAGGTGACCTTAAAAATCTTCCATTTTTCTTGTATTTATTTTAGATCAATGTTTTACCAGTGCTATAGAAATACTTTTTTTTTTTTCATTTAGAATTACAAGTTTTTCAAGATTTTAGGCATTTCTCAGGGGAACTATTTTGGCTACTAGATAGCTGGAATACTACATAAAGCACAAAATATAAGTGAAATATTTGCAAATTCCAACTGAACTCCAAATTAGGACTTAGAGTAAGTTCCAAACAGGATAGGACAGCAGGGAATATAGAGAGATAGACAAATCTTGACAGTTTAATTTTTACCTGAGTTTTGTTTGTTCTGCTGCACCCAGAATTGCTGCCTCTGGTGCTCCCATCTTCTGAGTTCAGCCAGGGACTGTGCATCACTGAACAGCTGCAGGATAAAATTCTGCCCTTTTCTTCCTTCTTTCTCACTTTTCAGGGTTGTTAAATTTTTTTTTTTTCCTCCATAAGAGAAGCTGCCCGTGTGTGATCCCCTCTTTCAGTTCTTATGTCCTTGAACTTTGGCAATTGTGCTTGGAGGATGTGGATAGGGAACAGGAACCCCAGTGCTCGAAGTCACATGCACAGACATAACTGTGAGACTAAATTACCTGTGTGGAATTGTGAGGATTTCCTGGGAAATTGTCTGCTAAACAATTTTCAAAACTTGGGTCTGTACTAAGCAATTCATATGGTAAATGTCTTTGAGCTTTCATCTTAATGTGTTTAGCCATCTTAATGTTTAAATAATGCTATTATTAACTGAAAAAAATTCCTCCCTCTTCATGCAATTGTGCAGCCTTGCTTTTTGAACGCATAGCTCTAGGAATTCCCTCAAGTGGACTTCTTTCAGGGGATCAGGGACTGACCTTGCAAGAGAATCTGAGAATTCCAATTATTGCCTCTTCTTGTAAAATACTTTCACACAGTAGTTTACTCTCTCAGCTCTGTAACGAAATCTTACACTTGCCTAGTTTACTTGGGCAAGCTTTTCCCCTGCTATGGAAATGACTTTCTAATTGGTACCTTAAGATGTATAGCTGTGCTGCTGTCTTGGAACGGAGAAGTGCCCTTTTTTATTTTGTCCATGCAAAAACACAATTTGAATGAAATGTATTAAAATACAGGTGGTAAATACATCAAGACTTCATTACTGAGTACATGGAGATAAGATCTCTGTGAGCATTCACTGTATTTATAGATTTACACCACCCAGACTCTTTGCTAAAGCATACGTTAAGCCTTAGTTTCTTTTTCTGAGTCACAGCTTTCACTGACTGATAGAACACAACAAAACTCTGAATGTAACAGCCACAGTCCTCTGCCTCCCGAGTCATGGCAAAATTCCATGAGAATGTATCTCGTGACTTGCTGCAGAGTTGCACGTTTGTGTAACTGGCTTTGAGAACTGGCTGTGTATTGAGAGAGAACTCAAATATCCAGGTCCCATACTGGTGAAGGATGAGTTTGTTATGGAAATGATGCCATTACTGTACTGAGTGGGGAGGGGGATGATTGCTGCTTTGTTGATAGTGTGCCCCACCTTGGCTGATTAAACCACAAATGAAATGCCACATTGACAGGCCCCTATTGCATTCCAGTTGTGCCATTTTGGTTTTGTTATCATCTGTGCTATGAAATCAAATTATCAGGCCCTGGTGTGCTTGTAAGCTTTTGGTCTTAACGTTCTCTTTCAGTCTTTCAGTTGTTTGGCTGACCTTGTTTTTATGTTAGTGGGGTTATTGATGGGAGTAGCCAATGAAATGGGTAGTGAACATGGGAAGCATTTTCAGAATGAGTTATTAAACTCCTGCCAGAGCTTGCATTTATTATAATTATCACAAAACTGTTATGTGGCCCCATAAACTTGCATGGTGATTTATAAACTTGGGCTTAAATTTCACTAATGCATATGTGTGGTTTTGTGGTTTTTTTTACTTGTAGGAAGGAAGTTATACTCATGCTTGCTATAGATAGGGTCAGTTCCTCATGCCAAAATATTCAGAATGCATTTATTTAAACTGGAATTATAGCTCTAGTAATAAAACCCAAACTAACTTGCTTACATTTCTAAAGTCTCAGTGAAGTTTTTTTCCAAAAAAATAGCATTGGCCTAATCCTTTAGGGTTTAGAATCCTTTTCATGCTTTTTAATACCGTTGGGAAAACAAGACAGTTGCCACCTTGCACAGTGGATTTTAAAGCGAGAGATACAAAACTAAGCCTACAGAAAACTGCTTTCCTGTTTTCTTAGCTTGTTAGCCAAGAGCAATAGCAACAGAAGGTCTTTACCTTGTAGTGGCAGATGGCTGAATGATATCTGTCTCTGTGTTGTTTAAAATTCTTGCAGCTTTTCCAGCTTCTAGAGTTCGCCTAGAACAGCATTCTTGGTAGCTTAATTTGATTAGATTTTAGATCTTGATCAAATTTGAACTGCAGTTTTATTTTTTCATTAAATTAGATTTGATATTCTTAACTTAAATCCTTGAGTTGGCAGAACTGTTTGCTCAAGGCCAGGACCTGTGCTGGAGGTGCAGAAGGCTGAGTGACTGTGATTATCAGGTGTCCAAGCTGCCTGTGCCCAGCTGAGAGTCTAAATGTAGTGGGGAAATTGGCTTAACAGGGAGTGAGTGCCTCATTAGTTGCTCTCCTCCCTCCTTGAAACACATGCAGTGCTGGTTTTGGCAAGTGCAATAAGACTGATTGCTAAGTGTGTTACTTGGCACTGCTTATCAGCACACCCACAATTCAACAGACTCAAGTGAAAATAACATTCTAAGAACCGGTTTAGAGCCTCTGTCCTGTCTGCACCCAGAGTCACCTGTTTGAGGTGAGATGGTGTTTGAAATATGGTTGAATCATCCTCAGATCTGGATTTAATGTGAGACATCAAAATAAGAAACTTACACTGTGTGTGGACATTAACAGGTAGGATACTTTCCCATGGAGTAAAATCAGAGCAGTGTAAAAGGAGATCATTTAAAATTAGGACTTTGAATAAGCTGACCTGAACCAATTTCACTTTCCTCACAAGGGGACTTTACCTTCAGGGATAAGCAAGAGAAGTTGTCTCTTTTCTGGAGAAGGATAAAATGCACTCAGGATTTTTTACAGCTTGAGGAACACAGTAAGCTGCCTAAAATGGTTTTGACTACACCATGCCAAAATAATTTGTGTCTTCTGAGAAGGATATGATTTTGTCCAATTAACTTTTCAAATTCTACTTGGAAAGATTGTTTGTATTTGAGAGGTTCCGTTTAAATCATACAAAGGGAATTTTCAGGAAAATAGCTACATAAATCTTAGGAAATGCAAAACTAACAGACATATGAAGGATTTGTATTTAGAAAAGAATTTCCCAGTGGGTTGTTCTCAGCAGAAAATGAAAAGGTCTTTTTTGCATTCAGTTGAACTATTAGTGTATTTTTTGCTGATATAAGCAGTTGTACAGGTAGGACCACTGTCAGAGTCCCAGATCTCAGTGCTGCAAATTAGCAAGGTTTTAACTTTGCTCCAAATATCATGCCAGCTCATTTTCATTATGAAAAAGGTGGGGGGAGGAGAATGGGACAAAGTACCTATTGGCAAAGCACATTATAATTGTTTAAGCAGGCCCCACAAGTCATGCATTTCAATTATTTGTTCAAAGCTGTCTGCAATTAAGAGTTGCAAACAAGGTTTTTGAATGCAAAGTCAGACAATTAAAATGTTTCATGAGTGCCTTAGAGAGAGACGTTCTGAATTAGCACTTTGAATACGCAAGCCCTCTTGTTTCCTAATCTCCTTTCCCTTTTACTCTGTGCAAGAGAGAGATGTCTATTTCTCCCCGAATTTTCTTCCTTTAAGCCAGGCTGATCCTAGGGAAGATTGAATCATCCTGGTCTTTGACTTGTACATTTGAATGTCTTTTGCTCCTTGAGAGATCATCCTTGTTGCCTCATAATGGTCCAGGTGCAAAAAAACCTTTACCCAGGTCTGGCTTATTCTCGAAGGGGAGTCGTAAATCACTTAAAGCATCTCCCCCGCTTGCTCAAACACCCAACACACATCCCCACAGCCCAAATCTTCTTTCTTCCCCTTTGAAGAGCTGGTGATTTGTGGCACTCAGGCACTGAGTGCAACCTGTGTGCTGGGCAAGATGACAGACAAAATGTGAGAGCAGTGCTGGGTTGTTCTGTTAAGGGAAGTTCTGTGGTGTTGATATTGCATCTGTTTGTGGTGATCTGCTCGCAGAGGAAGGTCCAGCTTCTTTCTCTTTAACCATGAAAAAGAGATTTAACTTGAATTCAGTGATTCCCTACTCCTTTCAGAACACTGCTACTCAGGGTTGGGTTTTTCCTTGCTAATGCTGGTTGTTTGCATTCAGAACTTGTGGTTTTGGAGTTTCTCAGGCTTTCTTTCCCCTCCCATCCCCCTCTGCTTTATATGCTCAGAAGTCCACCACTTGAAAGTGTTGGACAGTCTTTCTTTCCCCTTCCACTCCTCTGTCATGGAATCACTTTTAATAGTAATCTTTTTGATGCAAAGAAGTGCAAACTGCTGCATTGCATTGGATGCCTTCTGGTTTGTGTAGGTAAAGGTGAGAACCTGTATCAATATAAAAAAAACCCGCCCAGCTGTGTATTGAAATGCAAAAAGAAGCATCAGCTTAACTAATGAGTGTCAGAAAAGCAAAGACTACACAGCTTGTGGTATGGCCCACAAATTCGATTGTCATTGAACTTTGCTGGGATTTGATGATTATTGTTTAATAACCTAATTTTTTACCCTGTTCTGCACTGCTGGAGTGGCAGCCCAGAGTACATAACAAGGTAGTTTGCTACTGTTAAGATTGAGTGATAAAGTTTATTCTGCTGCTTAGGGCTCTGGAATGGAGAAAGCAGAGAGAAGAAGGAAGAGCAGGATTCTATGGAGTTGCCAAAGCAGAGTGAGTACTGCTGTTACAGTTGTCTCTGCTGATTCTTTGCTTTGAGTATCGGGGTGTCTGGCTGCAGCAGTGCAGGTGGGCAGTTTGCCTTTCAAGAAAGAGCAGTGTGAGGCACACAGTGAGCTGGGACAGAAAATGTTCCTTATTCTGAGGGTGTGACTGTATTCATGGTCTTTGCTGTGTGGTTTCTTTTTTTTCCTCTTGTTTTTGGATTGGAAGTTTTTTTCCCAGTTAATTAGGATTCAGTTCCTAGATTGATGAATCTGGTATTCTTGCTGGAAATTAAGGAGTGAAGTCACTGTATCTTGCTTAGACTGGCTATTGTGCAAGTTTTAAAACTTCTTGGATACTGCTGAGAACAGCAGTGATTTCCTCCTGCATGGTGTATGTTTAGGGACAGATAGAAGTCATGGAATTAAATGGGAGTTATCAATTTTTTGTGGTGCTGGGAATTAGTATTTTTGTTCTAGAATACTTGTATTTAACATCATTCTCAGCTGCCCACTACTTGGTGTTCTCTCTAATGCCAGAGGTTTTTTTGCTAACTTAAAGTAAAATTTCTTTTTGTTTATTTAATAAACTATGAAGTGGGAAATCTACGACTGAGTTTTGAGAGAGTAATCACAGACAAACAGGATGCACTGTGACTATGATACCAGGTCCTTCATGTTCACATTTTTCAAATCCTCCTTTTGTTCAGCAGCAGTATCAAACATTAGTGACATCATGCTTTTGCAGAAAATTTTGAACGCTTAAGGACAGCGTTTTGTCTTGGGCAACAATGTCATTGTGGCAAGCAGCTCCCCAGGAGCTGGCAAGATGCCTCTCCCTGAAGTTCCATATCTTTTCTGGTAGAGTAGGGTGGTCAAACACAAGCAGTCTTTACTAGAGTTTCAAGCAAAAATGGCAACACTTTTTCTTTAGTGTGTCAGCAGCTACAGAAATTAAGAAACAAAAGATTTAAATCTACATATAAACTTCCTAGTAAATCTTTCATTGTCTTTGAAGTTACTTGGACATTGTCTCTGCTGTTCATTTGGTGCCAGGAAGAAAGTTTGTCCATGAATCGAGACAGCACAAGCTCCTTTATCTACTCAGGTGTGCTGGTTTTCACTGGGGTGCAGTTAGTTTTCTTCCCAGTGCCTGGTGTGGGGCTGTGTTTGGGATCTGTGCTGCACACAGTGATGGTAACAGAGGTGTTCCTGTTATGGCTGAGTGGGGCTTGCACAGAGCCAAGGCCTGTTCTGCTTCTCGTCCTGCCACGTGCTGAGGGGGCTGGGGGTGCCTGGGAGGGGACACAGCCAGGACAGGTGGCCCCAGCTGACCACAGGGACATTCCAGACCATGTGGCATCACAGTCAATGTATAAAGTAGAGGAAGAAGGAGGAAGGGGAGGATGTCGGGAGTGATGGTGTTTTGTCTTCCCAAGTCACCATTACATGTGACAGGGCCCCGCTCTCCTGGAGAGGCTGAACACCTGCCTGCCCGTGGGAAGGAGGGAATTCATTCCTTGTTTTGCTTTCCTTTCCCTATTAAACTGTCTTTGTGTCATCCCAGGAATTTTCTGTCTTTTGCCCTCCTGATTTTCTCCCTGGTTTGCTGGTGAGGGAGTGGGCGAGGGGCTGCTGGGGCCTGGCTGCTGCCTGGGGTTGAACCACAACACCCAGCCAAGGGAACACCTGAAGGACACCAGCTCATTTTGCCACTGATGTCTTAATAACTTCAACTGAAAAGACCGAGTTATAGCATAGATGATAGTAGGGTTAGGGGCTATTTTCCAGACCAGACCATGGAGCTTAACAAATGCTGCTTGTACTCAACCTGTCATCCAGCACTTCAGTTAGAATCCATAGTCTTATCACACATAATATTTCTGCTGGACATTTTTGTCTGCCAGGGATACAAAAGTAGTGGCCTAAATTTTTTCAGCACAGAGAACTTAAATGACTCAACTCCTTCAGCCTCATCCAAGAGAGGACTGAATTTCAATCAGAAGACAGTTCTGCATGAATCTGGAATGAAAAACACAATGAGTAGATTAATGGTGCTCAGCAGGAGAGTACCTGCAGTTCTTTGCCTGAGTTAGAGTAGTTTGTATTCTGTGGGTTGGCAGGATTCAATGGAATCCCTCCCTTCGTGCTGCGCTTCACCTCGTCTGCTGCCTGCGATGTCCAGCTTCGTGCCCTGTCTCAGTTCCTCTACTAGAGAGCACTGTCACTGCTAGATAGTTGGGCCAGAAAAAAGCCATTTGTTCTGTACCCTCACACCTTTCCACAGCAATGCCATGTTCACTTCCAGCACATTAATTACAAGTAATTCTGGTCAGCACCCGTGATCACACTCGGCTCTTTAGATCTTCATAACACTGTGCAAACATTAACTAATTAATCTCTTCAGAAGAGATGGGAGGGTAGGTGGGAGTTTTAACTGTCAGCAAGGGAGTATTTCTAAAGCACTGCTCTCTGTCAACAGCTACTGACCTAGTCCATGCTGTCTGGGTGGCTAATCAGGCAGATTGGTTGTATCCAGAACAGTTAATCACCTGGGACAGCTGCCTGCTTTCCCTACCACCCTTTTGTTGCTCCAGTAAAATGGGATTATTCGAGTATTGTTTTCAAATGTATGGGGCTGTGAATTTCCAGTGTGACAAGAATGACTGTCTCAAAATTGGTAGGGTTTTGTTTGAAAGGCAGTGAGTATAAATCTGGCCTTTTTTTGCATGCAGCACTCCCCTCAGAGGCCCTGATCTCCCGCCTTCAGGGAGCCCAACGTGGTAGCACCAGTGCGGATAAATATGTGTACTGCTTATCCAGTGCAACACAGAGTGACACTCCAAGAGCTTCAAGACGTTTTCTGGTTGTGGACACACACATCAGTTAAACCTCTGCTCTGCAGGACTTCAATTTTCCTTTTCTTCTGGATGCAAAGCACTGATTCTTTGGCTTTTTTGTTGTCTCTTCTTTGTTTTTGCTTTACTTTACATGTCACTGCCTTCATAGGAAAGCACTAGCTCCGAGGTAAGCACTGATAAGCTATTGAAAGCTTTCAAAGCTTTGCTAGTGCTGTGAGTTTTTGCACTTGAGTGAGTAAGGTTTTCCTCACCTTGTAAAAGGGAAGTAGCACATTCAGTGGTGAACTTTGCAAATCGCTGGGCCAAATGCCGAGGAGCAGCTGCACCTTTAGGTGCCTTTGTCCTGTAAGCAGACCTAGAGGAGAAAACCATGAAAGTCTCACTTATCTGTTTATCTAGCTTGCAGCAGTCTGATGCCTTCTGCCACCTTTACTGATAATGGTCCCTTTGAAGTTGAGTACAAGTGTGAATTTATGGTTCTGTAAAGACTAGATTCCAAAACAGGTCATAAATTACCTTGTTAGACAAAGGCTTCTGGGGGAACAATATTGCCTTACAATCCCTCACTGTGTCATTATCCTGATGCATTTCTAGCATGGCAAATAATTGACCTGAATGATATGCTGGCTAGTTCTTCAGTCAAGCTTTGAAATTGTTTGTGTTAACACTTCTAGCAAGAAGAGCAAATTACATAGCTGTAGTAAATTCTCATCATTACTTTTAAAATGAGTCTTGAGTCCAGGTGATTGTCAATATTTTGAAATCAAAGAAAATAAGGATCTTTATTTGGTAGAAGTAACATTTTTTTAATTTGCTGCTCTTTCTTCTTGAAAATAAAAACATTTTGAAATGCCAAATGCCTATTTCAGGCCTCCTCTGGATGTGAGAGCAAGTAATGTGACAGCAAAATGATGCAGAATAAGTAGTGAATACGTATCTTAGCTATGCATGAACGGGCCAGATCCTGAAGATCATCTGCTTTAGGGAGAGAAGAGACGTGACCTGCCTCTGAGGTAGTAAAGCATCACACAGTCAAGAGTCTCTTGATACTCTTCTGCACTCAAGTAAAATAGGAGTTTGCATTCAGAGTCTAGAACAGGTGGGCTTTTTTGTATTAGGGAGGGATGCTTAAAGTAGTCTATAGTATATGTCTGTATCTTGGAGTGAAGTTTCTCTAACAAAAAAATCTAAACCCAATTACTTTCCTTGGGAAATAGTGATCTTCTGGTGGAGGGAGACAGAAAACCAGGAGCAGCATCATGATGCCCATGGCATTTGTACCATAGCTGCCTCATTCCCACTGTGATCTGTGAGCCAGTTATACAGGACCTCATCCTCTGTAATTAATCACTTTCATAAGTTGCCAGGTAGTTGTAGTTCCACACTAAGTTGTTTGTTAAATATATTTAGATGCACATATTTGCATATTTAAGTATCTAACTAGAAAGAACTTGATTAAAATACCTTCCTGTCTTAGGCAAAAAACAAAATTTAGGACCATCTTGCATTTCAGGTTGGGTTTAGAGCTTCATTTTCTGAACTGCACATTGCTCTAAAACTGCAAAGAGCTAAAGAGTGGGCAAGTTGGAATTCTCTGTTTAGGCAATGTTAAAGAATTTGTATAAGAATTCGCTATTGCCTCGTAACCCAGATTTGCCCTGTTCCCTCTCTTCCTTGAGTCTGCAGTGCTTCTCTTGTCATCTGTTACTAAAAAAGTGGCAAAAAATAATTGGTTGCAAATTACACTTAATTCGTCTGTGATAAAATACCACGTTGATTTTACTGTTCTATTTTTCCTTCCCAGTTGGCTTGCCTATAGACTGCAAGCTCTCTGGAGGTGGTGGCTGCACTAGACTGAGGACTGCTACACTTCATTTCTGGCTGTTATCTCTATCGGCTGTTAATAAGAAAAGAACTGAGCCTTATCTGGACAACTCTGTAGAAATAAACTGTGGTGTGAAAGGAAATGCAAATAGAAAAATAGCAGAATATTCCCTGATACAGATATATCAGGACATGTGTGAAAACACTGTGTATATAAGTTCCAAAAAATTCCTATTGGACTATTCTCACTCACTGGATAAATAGGTGGCTGTGCAGCATAAAAAGCTTTCAAAGTCCTTCTGAAGCATTGCATTGGATTGCTCCTATGTGCCAGCATTTTTTGATGTCCCAGAATAAGGTATGTCTTGATGTAAGACACACAGTAAGAAATTTGAAAATAATACATTACATCAATTCCCTTTGACAGTTTGGTTTCTGTCCACTCCGTACAGATTTTGACAGATAATTAGCAGGGCAGACACTGTACATTTGAGGAGCAAAGGCTCTTATAACCTGTGGACAGCTAGTTTGCCATAAAAGCTAGAATATGCTGTTAAAAAGAACTGCAAAAAAGTTAGATTGCTAGAACTTTGACACTTATGAAGAGAGATCATAGAAAAAGGTTGAATTGGCTTTAAGGCAGGACCTAACAAACGGTTATGCAGTTGTACAGTATGTGGGATGAAGTGGTAACCTTGTTATTTTATCTAAGAAAAGATAAAGTATTGAGAAGCAGTATAGGAGGCTGTTGACATTAGAACAATTAGAACAGGGTGGCACAATTGAAATGCAAAGGTACTTGTAAACCTCTTATTGAACTGTTTGTTTCCTTCGGGGAAGCTCAAAAGATCCTTAAATGCTGGACCTGCAGAATCATTTGCTGTTAGTTTTCATCTTGAATCCATTTTCTTAATTGTATTTTCTTATTTGCCTGGCACTAATGTCTGTGGTACACAAAATACAGAGCACAAATAACGTAATTCACAATTCTGACTCAATAAAACTTCATCTGTCTGTCTTCAGTGGGAGATACAGGTGTGGAAACCATTGCTGAATAGAAGGCAACTGGAATCCAGCTGTTGTGGTCACCAGGAAAAACCAGCAGAGTCCCTTCAGCTCTGCAAGGCTTTCTTGTAATGTGAGACAGAGTGTTGTGGGTGTGAGAGGTTTTATTTTTGTGTTTCTCCTGGCCTACATTCACAAAGCAGGTTGTCCTGTCTTTAGTCACATGAAAGTAGCAGGTCTTACTTGGTATTATGTTGGGGGAAAAGTGGTGACATTTTCAGTGAAAGACTTCTGGACATAACCCTAGGTCTTCTAAGTTGAGCTTGAAAATTAAAATGCAATTGTGCCAAATTGAGACTCAAATTTTGCAAATGATTGTGATAGGAAAGTGTGATTTTTTAAAGTTTTGTATAGATATTATTTTTATTTTGTGACTTATTTCCTTATTACCTTGAAAAAGAAATATTTTAAAGTAGATAAACATGGATTCTATTAATTATCAATTTGATTAAGGATTTTTAAATCTGATTTATTATAGCCATTATTCAAAAGTTAAGCAAAATTGACAATTGGTGCTTCTACTCTGTTACAAGTCCAAAGAACTGTTGCAAAAACACAGACAGAGCAATTACAAAAAGAAAGGATAAGAATAAAATTAGTAAGTCTGCATATGCAAGGAAATGCAAGAGATTGTGCACACTCCTTTAATTGGGACACAGTGTTGTTGATTAGTTAGAGCAGAGGAGAATCAGATCTCTGAGCTAATATTCTGCTCAATTAAGTTCAAACCCTAGACAAGCCTATCTAGAAAATGCCCCAGTAACTGCAATATACCTCAAGGGGAGGGAGTCAGGCTTAACTGATGTTCAGAAGGCATTTTAAAGGGTTCATCAAGGGAGCTGTATAGCCCTTCTGTGTTGTGTTAGTGTCAATGAATAGTTAAAGTTTCTACCATAAAATTATTGTTCTTCAAATTTACTGTGTGCTAATGACAGGCTTAATTTTTTTCTAAGTGCTGCTGCGTTGTTTGAGCTTGCAAATCACTGCAGGTATTAAGAAGGTAAAACTGAGGTCAAATCAAGTGTTACTGCTGTTTGACAGTATTTTTGCTAGAAAGTTAGGGAACTTCTAGTATGCCATCCAGATTTTTGTATGATGAATGTTAGTAATAATGAAACTGCACAGCCAAGGCCATGTAGCCTTGTCAATACATGCCAGACACATATCGTTTGTTTTATTACAGATACAGTCTTTGATCTTCCTTATGTTTGAAGACTTGATTAGGCCTATCTTGTTAAAGACATAGCACATGAAAGCTGGGAATTGGTTCCTTTAATAGCAAAGCTCTTGAGAAAGAGCTTCTCAAATTAAAGAGTAGAGAACACTTCCTAAGGGCTGTGTAAACCCTCCCACACTCTGTATGAAATGTATTTGCAGATGTTTCCATGCCTGAACGGTGCTTCTTCACCAGCCTTTCGGTGGAGCTCAGAATTCTGGATTTGGCTTTTGAGTTGTTCTTTTTCTGAGCCAACCTAAACAAACCTGACTGTACCAAAGGATGAGGTGACTCTGTGTGTGCTGGGTGCTCATACAGGGGCAGGACCTGTGCAGGCAGAATAGACCAGCCCATGAGTTTCAACAGCTACTTTGAAAAATATTGCAGTATGTACTTGTCCCTTTAGTTTCTATTAGTATGTATGACTTGAGTTCAAAATCTTTTAGCACTTAGTCATGGTTATCTGAGTTGGGGAAGGAGAAATGTAGCTCCTAGTGTTTCTGCTCTGTGGGTGCATTTCATCACTGGCAAAACACATGCAAGGTTTTGTTGGTGAGTACTGAACAGCAGGACACATTAAAATGTAGCATACTGCTGTTCCCAACTATTCCATTTATTTAATGTTAACTGCATTTCCTTTTTTTGGTCCAGGCCCTTCCAGTATGAGACAGAAATAAAATTCAACATAGAATAAGAAATAATGATTAGCTTGAAAATTTAATTTCTGTATAAAAAAAAAAATAGAAGGGCTTTATTATCACACTTTTGTATTGTTACTTTTCCTGTTGCTTAGTTACCAGGTCATACAGAAAACTACATTCTAAAGAGAATGTATGTTAATTACCAGCTATTCCTAAATCAGCAGTTAAAATTTCACCTCCAGATTTTCTATATATTTTACGTTCTGTAAATAGCAGCAGAAAGGGAGAAAATATTTTATTTGTGCTCCCCACCCTGCCAAGAAAGTGGGCTCAAGGTAATGGTCAACCTTGCCCAAAGCAGTTCTTACAGTACTCTTGGATAAACATTCTCCAGCAGCTGCCTGTGAAATTCACGTTTAGAATGGCTTTCTGTGGAAGTAGCCGAGAGCCTTCCTGCCTCATTTGTTCTCAAAGTCACATTTCATTTCAGTCTGTGCTGTGGTGGTGGCAAATCATTGTAGAATGAGATGAAGTCTTTATCTCAGCCATGATAACTAACAACATATTTTTTACCTCCGCAGCAGTTTCTTGTTACTTCTGAACCCGTTATTATTTGCTTCCAGCAAGCAACCCTCAGCTTGACTGAAACATTCAGGTCAGCTCTTGCTTTATTAAAGCAATCTAATTATGTGGAGCCCAATTCTGTGCATCTGCTCTGGTGCGTGGTAGCAGCTCTTCTGCAGGACAGACAGCTCTTGGGCAGGTGCCCATCTCCCAGTGCAGGAGCTGCTCCGTGCTCCTGTGGGAGCCTCAGTCCATGTGGGAGCTCAGGCCTTGCTCTGCACTCCCCAGCCTGGTCTGGTGCTGCTGCAGCTGTGATCCCAGGGCTTCCTTTGGATAACATGGTATCATTTAATTATATTGGGTTGTATATTTTGTTGTATATAAATATATGAGGCTGTGGAGATTTGTCTGTTTTAATAATGCAATATGCGCTGTCCGCTAAGTTAGAGGAAAGTTTTAATTGAAAGGCTTCAGGTTTGATTACTGAAATTCAGGTTATATTTTTCATCTTATGTCTGTTAATCCTGCTTCTTGAATTAGTGGCTGCTCAAATTCTCAACTCCCATAGAAATAAGAGCAAACATTTAATTACCCCCAGTTTCATCAGGATGTTCTAAAAAAACTTAGTTGTTAATGTTTGTTGGACACATTACTAATTATTATTTTTATTTAATTCACTTGCAGTTCTAAAAGAAAGTTTAGCAACAATGTTTTGAGCAAAATAAGTATTTTATTTTGCAAGTTCCATGATTATTTTTAATTATTCTAGAATACAAATTTGAAAAATTTGAAATGAAGTTTCCATATAAAGCAAAGGAAACAAAATGTCATTTATTATTATTATTTTTAATGTTAAGAAAATATTGAATTTAAACGTTTTATTTTAAAATATTTTTCTCTAGACATAGTCTTTTCCAAACTTAACTTTATGAAATGTTATTGGGCTACTGAAACGACATTCTAATAATTAAAAACAACCAAACCAACAAAACAATGTTCAGTGAAAATAATTTCCAGATGTTTCCATCTTGGTGCATGATGATGTGGATTTTACACAAAAGGTATGAAAATACAGCTATCCAGAGAGAGGTAATCTAGATTATGTTACATATATAATACTAAAAGTTAATGTTAATGACCTACATGCATTTAAAATGTTAATGACCCACATGCATATTCTGAAGGAAGAGAGCAGGGAGAATTTGTATGGAATTGGAAGAATATGGGCTGGATTTGGAGGAATATGAGATGACACATACTACCTGCACATGATTTTCTTTTCCTTGTAAAATACCAAGTGGTTGAAGCACCTGAGTGAAGAAAAGATAACCAAGAGGAAAAAATAAACAAAGAAACCTAAAATTGTCTTTCAATGTTAATTGCTGAATTGCTGCTCAACAAAACCATTTGAAGTATCCACTGCAAAAACCTGAAACATTTAACATTTACTGGGAGTTTTTTTTCTTGAAAATGAAAGAAATCCTCTTGAAAATTTTGTGGTTATGAAAATTTAATTTAGAGCAATTTGTCTTTAGCTAAATATTCATTAAAACTTGAGTATACACCCATGTGTAAATCCAGTCAGTCTGCACTTGCCTGGGATCTCTGGGGATTTCATTGCAACTTGCTGCTCCTTGATTAGGGTGATGGGATTTCAGATGTTCAGTTGCTTGTAGGATTCTTGACTGATGATGTCAACTCTGTGAAGGTCTCTCGGACGCTGTAGTTTTAAGTTTTTAAGGGTCTGTATTTCCCTGGCCCTGGGTGCAGGGGGACTAGTTTTCAATGTACTTGCAGAGGAGATTTGCAGCATTTGAACATATCTATGATGTTGCTTTTGAACCCTTATGTCAGACAAAGGCTGACTTATTGAGAGCTTTTGTTTGTAGTTTTGCATTGAAGATAATTTGTTTGCCAAGGACAATGATATACACAGAGTTATTTCCCATCATTCTACTAGGTGGCATTTTGCTGTGGCACTTTTGTGCTTTGTGGGGAATTTTTGTTTTTCTTCTAGTATCATCTGTGAGGGATGTAGTAAAATGGAAAGGGAAAGAAGCAAGCTTAATGTAAACTGTGTGTTTGAATAAATGTTTGCCCATAGGAGCACAAATATTTCTTACTTTTCTAGTCTATTTTTTATATATTGAGAACACAGGGTCTTCCTGCATCATTACTTTTATATCTATTTACAAATAATAAAATTTTTCATTTAGAAGTGGTTTGTGATAATCAATTTTGAATACCGTGTTATTTTTTTTAATAAACAGGAATATGAAAGCTCTTGAAGTAAGACACTGCAATAAGTGCATAATTACAGTGGAGGGGTTGCCCTCCTTAGCACCCTCCAGCCTAGGTAGGACCCAGATTCCAGAACGTAGATGACTATTCCTTTGGCAAAGGCATGTAAAGTATTAGGTATGTAATTTCATCAGATTAGATTGCTAGCCTAGGGTTGTTTTAAAAGCAGGTGCTAAGAATAGGTGCATCAGTTAAATGCTCTGCGATGAGGTTGATTTATGATGGGAGGTTTAAGGAATAAAGAAAATTATCTCAAGTCACATGAACAAAGGGTGGCTGTAA
This sequence comes from Serilophus lunatus, assembly GCA_013399895.1. Classification (NCBI taxonomy): domain Eukaryota; kingdom Metazoa; phylum Chordata; class Aves; order Passeriformes; family Eurylaimidae; genus Serilophus; species Serilophus lunatus. The sequence continues at coordinate 372,581 of VXBA01005139.1, read as the reverse complement.
TTAAGCATGTATTAAACACCAGCACTATGGACTCTCCAGCCACTGCCTTTTTGTTTGCTGTCTTCTGCTGATGCTATTCTGCGCTGACTAGTTGTATTAAATCCACACAAAGGGGCATGTCCTGTGTTTCTACCTAGCTTTTTATAATGATCAAGCTGGAATGACCTTTAAAAAGCCAGATAATATTTTATTTACCTTTTTTCTCCCATTTACTGCTAAATGTTAATGAAGGCAAGAGATTCGAATCCTCGCAAATAAAACATTTTAATTGACTGAAGTGTAACCGTAACAGTAAATTTCTTGCTTTTTTTTTTTACTGAAAAGCTTTTTCAATATTGTCAAAACACACTTGTACAGTCCTTTCATCTGTCCATAGACACAGAAATTAGTAGCAAACATTTCCTTTGTTTCCAATGACAGGGGTTTTGGGAATGTTTTGAGGATAGATTTCCCCAGGACTGGTTGCTGTAATCTAGTGCTGGTCAAATGTTCCCCCGAGGTACCTCCACTAAAGCCCTTGCTACTTCCTTCCCAATATTAACCAGCTGCAGTCAGTCCTAACAACAGTTACAGAGTCCAAGATTTTTCCTTCAGCTTTTCAGGCTGTCTGTTCATTTATATCAAGCTCTTGTTGTCTAGCAATGTTGCTGAGGTTGGCCTGGTATTTGAGCTAGTCTGACCTTCGTTGCAGTAACCCGGGTGCCATGTGTGTTAGGAGGATGGAGGAGAATGGGTAGAGGCATTGTAAGATTTAGTCTTGTGTTCTAAAACAGAACTCCCTGACTGCAGCAGTGCTCAGAACCATCCTGCACTCTGTGAGCAAGCTGCAGCCTTGTCCAAATTTGCTTAAAAATCAAACTGCTAAGAGCAGTGGTCTAGGTACTGGTGAAACTTGCGTATGTGACAGTGCAGGGGCAGAGTTGCTGCCACAGTCATGGCAGCAGCTGGCCTTTCTTGGCAGATCTTTCTAGGTGAACAAGCTCTGTGAGACTCAAAACTTTTGCTCCATGAGTCTTATGGATCCACCACTTCCCTAGGCAGCATTTTTCTAGTGTTTGACAATGCTTTCTATAAAGAAATTTTGTCTAATATCCAACCTAAAACCTACCTTGGTACAACTTGAATCTGTTTCCTCTTATTCCGTCACTTGTTCCTTGGGGAGAAGACACTGAACCTCCCCTGGCTACAGCTTACTTTCAGTAGCTGTAGAGAGGATGAAGGTTAGCCCCGAGCCTCCTTTTGTCCAGGCTAAACCCCATCAACTTCCTCAGCTTCTCCTCATCCCACTTGTGCTCCAGAACCTTCTCCAGCTCTGTTGCCCTTCTCTGGACTAACTCCAACCCCTCAGTGCCCTTCTTGTCGTGAGGGGTCAAAAACTGAACACAGGATTTGAGGCGTGGCCTCAACAGTGCACAGAACAGGGGACGGTCACTGCCCTGGACCTACTGCCACACTATTGCTGATCCAGGCCAGGTGCCATTGGCCTTCTTGACATACAACCACCAAAGGGCTGGGGGTATATCTTTAAATACTGAGCTCCAGGACTGAAAGAAGTGTCTAGTGAAGCACATCTTAGAGACTTCTCAAGCAAGGCTTGAAATGTGTCATCTGACACTGATAAGCAAACACAGACACTTTTTTCTAATATTGTACAGAGTACTATTTTTAGCCAAGTAAAACTATTTCATTCCAACATTACCTGACCTAAAGATAATAGTGAGATTATTCCCAAATTATTCTGGCCCTGATGTAACCCAGAACTACCTCCTCCAGTAGCTCTGCTTTATGACTTGTTACTGTAGAAGAATGGGCATAAAGAGAGAGGGTTCTATGTTGTCTTCATGTCAGAGAGCCCAAGGGTCTTGGAAGCAGCAAAATCCAGACTGGTGGTGTATGCTACTTACACAGCTCCAGGTAGTAAAAGAAATTGTCCTTAGAAGAATTGACTTTGCTGCCAGCCTGTGAGATGCTTCCATAGACTGTGTGTGGTTAATAAGAAGATATCCCATATCCTTCACTCTTTAGAGCAGTGATGTGTTTACGCTGCAGTGACTGCTGTGAATGCCATGAAAGCTTTGCTCTCCTTGAGGATTGTGCTTTTTCCTCTTTTTTCCTGTTAATTCTCAGAAATTCTTACCAAAAGCAGCACAGCATACAAGGTAGACAAATCTTTCTGTATTTATTTTCCAGGCAATCCAATAGTTCTTTGAGGATGAAAGTAAAATTCAGTTCCTGACTTTGAACTTTATTATTACTAATAAAACATTGGATTATTTTGAGATTGGTAATTACATATTAGTATTAAAAGAAATAATGATCTGAGCTAGTTTTATTGAGTGAGATCTAACCTATTAATTCAAATTCAGTTACAAGCTGATTTTTTAAGGAACTTAATTTTTACTGTCCTCAAAATTGTCTCATACCCGTGTGCATTTCCAAAATTAGAGTTCTAAACTTCTCTTTAATGATTTGTTATATTTTCAATTTAGAAATCCAACAACCTGGCTGGTTTAGGATATGACTTAGTGAAATTATCCCAAATGTAATTATCCTTTTCTTGAACAGGCTGATTCCTCTCTTCTCAGTACTTTTCTGCCTTATAGTGCAAGGACTTCTCCTTTTTTTTTTTTTTTTTTAAACAATTTTGAGTCAGGTCCTGATCCTCCTTGTTACATGCTTTTCTCACTTGGTTTGCTTAACTGCCTTGCAAGCTCTCCAGGACAGAGACCATCTCTGATTTCTATCTTTTCTCATAGAAGAAACATGCCCTGTGCCTAGGGATTACCCAAACAGGAATCTCACAATTATTAGCAATAGCACATGAAGAATTTCTGTGTGGACTCAACTTACTCCATCATGTTCAGAGGAGGTTTATGCATATTTGAGGTAGGTATTACTTTGTGTGTCCTGGGCTGAAGTCTACAAATGCCTTTGGGAGGTTAAGTTTCCTGAGCAGGACACCATCTGGTTACCTGTGGCTCAAAAACTTTAGTAACAATCTTCATTAATCTGAATCTAGGCAGCATTTCAAAAGAGAATTCCCTCAATAAAATATTTTCACGCTCATGTAGAATTCTTCTAAAATATGTTAAATACAAATTTAACATATACATTATATTATAATAATGTATTATAATACATTCTAATACTTTTTATTTCAAAGAAATAAACTCCTCTACACATTAATAAAAATTAACTTTTTGAAAGCTCAGCAATTAACTAAATTAGCTGGACCTGCCTGAAATGTATGACTGAGTTATCACTTTTGTCACTACAGATCCTCATTTTGCCCATGTGTTGTCAGGAGCAGCCTGGGGAACACAGAGCTCACTGACATCTAGTAAGAAAAAAATATTGTGAGTTTGGGAATAGTATTCTGTAGAAAATAGCATTAGTGATCCTGCAAGCAATGCCTCTGGTCAAAGCTTTGTGGTCTCTGAGGAGCCTTTGAATGTGACAGTAAGCTGAACTATCACTGACAGTGATTTAGAGAAGCTTGGAGGACTGGAAGTTTTCTGTGTAGTGTGTCCAGCTATTAGAAAAATAAAATTTGGCAAAAGATCGGATTTCTCAGGATTTGTTCTATAAATCAAACCAAAATCAGATTGAATCCTTAGAACAAAGGCAGATATATTTTGCATTTGAATATAAAACCTATCAAGTGGGTGGTGGAGAGAGAATGGGTAAATAAATACAAAACCTCTTAAGGGTTTCTTTCTGGGTTGGTTTCAAGAATGTCCCACAAAACAGGTTTTCATGGTTGTATGGGGCAATGTGATGCCATTCAACTTTCTTTCCTTTCTTTAGAAATTCTGAAGAAACTGTTGAAAACAGCTTCTGGGCTTTTACTAAAATAGTTTCCAGAGATGAGGAAAATGAGAGAATGCATATACAATCTTAGACAAACGATCTGCTCATATATTGAAGCCTGGATTGTAAAATGACTGCTGTGCCTTCCAGTGAATGAATATTCAGTGCTTCCCTGCTGGGTTGGCTTTTCCTATTTGAACCAGCTAAAGCTCTGCAGTGTGATTCACTTGTTACCAAATTAAACTCTTTACACACGTGGGAGATCCAACTTTATAAAGTCAAATTTTTGAAGTGCTTTCTGGTCAGCCACTGTGCCTGTCACAATCTTCATAACGCACTGAATTAAGTTTAAAATATCATCTATGTGTGTTGTTTTCTCTTGGCTGTTGAGCAGCCCTTCTGTACATCATGCATTTTTCTGTTGACACTACGTATCACTTAGCAACCCAGTGAAAGGCCCTATATGCATTGATTGCACACAATTGTCTTTATGGGGTGGAAGTGTTAAGTGAATAAACCCCCACAGGTGACCAGACGGTCATTCCTCTCATGTTGATAATCTGTTTACATCAAAATATTGTTTACTCAGCTCTCTGATCTTCAGGAATCTACATGAAGCTGAAAGAATACAGTTAACTCCCCACACTCTGACACACAAGTATGAGCTGTATTTACATTCTCAGAGATGGATAGATTAAGAAGAGAAGGATTGTTTTGTCTTTAACTTAGCTCTCCCAAATAAAGCATTAAAATGCATTTGACAGTTAACCACAGATGATAATGCAATCTTTATGCTGTGGTTCCCATCATAATGGAGAAGTTACAAGGCTGTCACTACACCATAAAGAAAGAATCTTTCCTGCAGTCTTAGTGCTGTCTTTTCTTCTTTCCTCTTTGTAAGCACTGTTACCAAATTACCTTTGGAGAAGTTGGATTTTTTACACTTATTTCTCTATACAGGGTGAATAGCTGAGCTTTTAAGATTAACTCCAGTGTTCTCCCCAGACATTTTTCCAAAGAGTCAAAACTACTTTTCAATTCCCCAGTTTCTGTGTGATTTTTTTTTTCAGTTTTATTTGGCTTATTATATCCTTATTAATTACTGGGGGAGAGGGAGAGAGGGAGTGTGCTGAAGTGAAGAACGACATTTGTGTAGTGTTGTTTGTTGACCGAGAGGTTAATTCTCATGTATGCAGATTTTTTTTATGAAGGATTTGAAAAGCACATGCCCTGAAGTAAGTGAAGTGATAGGAAAATTGAAACCTGCTACTGTGAGTTTTTTCTACTTTTTGATATTATTTGTAAAGGTTATACTGTAACAACTGCCTAAATACAATCAGTGTAATTAAATTAAGGGGCTCCCTTCTATCTGCATTTTCTATCTTTTTTCCAAGTAGCTAGATATCATAGTCTGAATCTTTATAGTCTCATCACATAAACATATATTTTAAAGACTATTTACTGGGGAAACATGGTAAGAACTTCAGTAGGGCTCTGGAAATCACTTACACCCTATGGTAACTGCACTGACAAGAGCTTGAGTTTTGAGCTTGTAAAATGAGAACTGGGCCACACACATGTAGGTGTGTTACTACAATGTGTGTTTTCTGAAGTCAATTTAAATCAATCTTTGCAAAGTCTCACGAATAAATGATCTGGGTTTCTCATTATGTTCCCCATCTTGCTCCCATTGAAGTCCATGCATCCAGTCCTGGTGTACTGAAGAGAATAGTCCTATTGAATCCAACTGATCTCTGCTGAGGCCAATGGAGTTATGCCAGTGATTAATTTGGCCCATGAACTTCAATGGAATTTCTCAAGTGAGGAAGGCAGTGAGAATTTGACCCAGTGATGAAATTTGCATTGCCTCCAGTGAAAATCACTGCTCTGGGGTGTGGCCACAGGGATAGGTGACTGGTCTGGAATTTGTACCACGGAGTGTTGGGCAGAGGAGGTGGCTACAAACCATTGCCCTCCTAATGGCTTTCAGATAAAGCTAGTTTTTATAAGTTGGAAGTAAAAGTTGACAAATTAATTTTGGCAGAATCACCTAAAAACTTTGTATTTCTGGACATTAACTGGGAAGCTGAGAGTTGTTCCTTAGTTCTGCAGCTGAATGAGTGGCTTCTATAAACATTTCACTGTCACAAGTTAGATTTTTCACAGTATTAACTTTAACAACATGGGTGTTTGCTATGGAATAAAACTTTACATTGATGTTCTGCCATTTTGCTAGTTAAAACAAGGGAGGAAAAATTTGAGCTAGGATTATGGCAGATTCTGTGGTAATACTACCTTCTGATACAGGGATTTTTAGATGATTATTTTCCTCTGGCTCATATTTAATTATTTTGTTAGGATATCTTCTATCTTTACAGCATGGTGAGTTTTGCGTATTTCTCTGTTAATTCTGTAATAAAGCTACTTACTTCTAAGTATCCTGCATTGGTTTCAAAATATTTTTTTCTAAAATCAAATTTGCTGCAAAATGTTGACTTCACATCTCAAAAACTGTTGATTTCATGGGAATGCACTCAAAAATGCTGGGAGCTACTTAGAAAAACTTGTTTTTCTTTACGTCTTCTAAAAAACTAATTTGTATTTCTTTGTAATTGAAAAGAAACCAGACTTAGAGCCTTATTTTGATGTATTTAAAAGTTTGAGAGCTCAAGCCAAATGTTTCCAAAGCTTTTTAATAAAAAATTAATTAGTAAATGGCACTTCTTCCCTAAAGAGGCAGTTTTAACATACTGTAGGTGATGTTGCTTGTTACTTGGATTCCACTGTGTTCAGCCACTGTTTTTAAAATCATTAAATGGGGGTGGGGTGAAGGGGGAGTGTGGCAGAATTCAAAGACTCTGAACTGGGCATAGTGAAGATGTGTGGTAAGGAGCAGTAAGGACATTGCTGAACATTTATTTGGTGCTGCTTGTGCTTTATCATAAACCCTCTCTCAACCTCCATCTTTCTTTGTCTACATATTTTTTTCCCATTTTGACGAAATTCCAGGCCTTCTAAGTCTAATGATGTTGACATATTAAAATGGTAGGGAGAAGAATGTGAACCGAGCCCCTCCTTTTAGCTAAATGTTATCTGCTTAGACTAATATTGCAATTGCCACCCACTGACATAATTTGTTTCACAGTCACAGCCTGGCAGCATGAATCAAATGTTGACATTCTAATTTCATGCACACATGGGTGTTTGGCTGAGCAGGCCCCAGCCTCTGAGCCATTCACACCATACCTGTGTAAATCAGGGAGACAAGGCCTTTTCACGGCCTCCCAAAGGGAAGTTCCTACCTTCCTGCAAAGTGCTGGGGCTGGTTAAAGCTGTCCAAGCCCTTTCTTCCACCAAGGGGCTGATGTTTCTGTCACTGTACCAGCAGGCTGGACAGGCATGGTTACAGGAAAAGTAGTGATTTTTAATTTATTTTTTTTTTAATTTAGTATGTTTGACAGATTTTTCTCATAATTCCTGTACGGAACAGATGGCTTTATTCTCAAAACAGTTTAAGTATTTCTATTGTAACTGTTCCTGTTCAAGTACTTAAATGCAAAAGATGTTACAGCTTTGCTCCTGGAAACTGATGCTCATTAGTGATTGTTGTAAAGATGTTTCACCTAAGTTCTCACTCCAAGCAGCCACTACTGCAGCTAAAATGAAATTCAGCTTCTATGGCACTCTGGCCAGAGAGAAAACTACAGCCAGCTTCTGACATTGGTCAGAGGACATAATGCCTTAAATATTCTTCTCCTTAGTGCTTTTAGTGTCATAACCTCTGCCCTTAGGAATAGTGCAAAGCTGTCACCTTGAAGAGGAGGAGCCAATACCGACAGATTGGCAGCTTTAGGACAAGAGGACACGGTCTTAAGCTGTGCCAGGGGAGGTTTAGGTTGGATATTGTGAGGAATTTCTCCACGGAAGGGGTGATTAGACACTGGAATGGGCTGCCCAGGAACCTGGTGGAGTCACCATCCCTGGAGGTGTTTAAGGAAAGACTGGACATGGCACTTACTGCCATAGTGGTGTAGTTCATATGGTGGTTTTGGGTCAAAGGCTGGACTGATCTCAGAGGTCTTTTCCAACCTCATGGGTTCTGCAGCTCTGGCACAGAACACTTGAGGTGAGCTGTGGAGGTGGCAGGGAAGCTGCTGTGTCTGGTAGGGACTGCTGCCTCCCGTGGCCTTTTGTGGCTCTTGTGTGGCCAGACTGGCTTAGGGACAGCCCTGGCTCTCTGCTGTGCCATGGAATGGCCTGCTCTGCCAGTAGCTCGCTCTGAAGAGACCTGCTTCCCGCTTTGGTAAGTGTCAAGTGCAATCCTGATCCTTTCTTGAGATAATCATGGCAAAGTCAGCCTCAGAAATCTAGATTTTCATGACAAATACAGTTAAAATCTTGCAAGTATCAAATGCATGGATTTTTCTGTCTCTGTTTCGCAGTTTTGTTCCAGTTCAATGCAAAGTACAGTTATTTTTAGTGAAAGTGCAGATTTATTTTGCTTTGAAGAAAGTCTTTTGTTTTTCTTGAAAGGCACCCAAAAGTCAGGGCAAAGCCAAAAGAATGGCTTTGAATAGTTATTCACAGATCTAGAGGCACATTGCAGAAACATTCCCAGAGCTTCACGGTGGAATGACTGAGAAGGTATGCCAAAGGACTTACTGTGGGGCTTGGAGGCACCTGACTTTGTTTGACAGTTTGCTCTGTTCAACAAATACCTGCTTGCTGCTCTCCCAGTTTTTTGTGTGTTTGGAAGCTCTGAAAGATCTGGATTGTTATCAGGCACTGATGACAATAATGGGTAGTCTTGCGCCATGTGGCACTCCTCTCTTTCAGCTCATTATGGTCCAGAACGGACTGTGGCTGGAATCCAGTGCTTCAGCCTTGGCATCCCTGGATCACAGGAGAGTGTTTAGTTCTGGATCTGACAGGGGTACCATGAACCTGAACTATATAAGGACAGTACATATACAGATCCCTTGTCCTCTGGAAGGATTCCAGACTGTGCGTGCACAGCCCATTGACATGCTGTCTACACTGAACTGGAAGACAGGATCTAGCTGGTGTGTGCAGTACTACAGCCCTGGAAAGGGAAGAGATTTTAGTTAGCCAAGACACTTGGACAAGTCCTTTTGTCTGAGATGTGCCAGATCCTTAAAGTTCATTCAAAGTAAGAAAGAACTTGATTTTTTTTTTGTCCAAAAGAAAGACATGCAGTAAATTATGCAGAAGCAAATTTATCTCCCTCAGGAGGCTGAAGGGCTGACTAAGCCCTGCTGGTATCAGATGTGCTGTTCCAGGGACGTGCAGAGATTTCAAACTGGCACCTGGTGGGCAGAGCCATTCTTAGCCCAGCTCCTGCTCAGCCAGTGCCTTTGCCAGAAGCCCCGGCTTTCCTTTCACCATTTTTGCAGCAGTTCATGGGAGTATTTTCCTTAGTTTTGATGGAAGTTGTTTGCATGCCCAGAGCTGTTTAGTCCAACCTCAGCTGGCGCTTTTTCCCACCCATCAGTGGAAATTATGTAAAAGGCACCAAACACAGGCTTTTATGGGGAACAGCTTCCTCAAGTCACATTCCTATGGATCATATGGCTCAGACTGAGATTTTTTGCTAGTTGCACAGTCCTAGTTGTGCTCATTGGTGGAAAAGTATTTGTATAAAAGTACCCAAGACAAATTATTTTTTCTTTCTTACTGCGCATACCAGCTTATCTCCTTTTAAACAATGTACTCGGTGTGCAGAGCATCTGAGAGGATGTGTTCGAGTTCTGTCAGTGATGTGATTTCTGCATAGCTGAGGATACCTGAACTGGCCTGAATTCCATGTTTTACATCATCAGGAATATAAGAAGTCAGCAAGTAACATGGGCTCTTATCCAGCTTTTCTAGCACTGAAAGCATTGAGCGGAACCTACTGTGAACAAGTGTCGTGGACAGAATAGTTTATTAGAGAAGCCCTCCCACTGAGTCATGAGGGGTAGAAAGGACCCCCTTGCTCTCTAAACTCCTTCTCAGGGAGGAGTTTGTGTGCAGCTGGATCCAGTCTCAGCCCCAGACTTAGTCAACAGTTTATTTCTCAAGGTTTGTGTAGGTGCAATTGAACTTTTATACAACTTTGTCCCATAGGATTAAGGATGCAAAACAAATATATTTACAGAAATATATTATTTATTTACATTATAATTATAATGCTTACACTATAATATTTTAATAAGAATTATTTTCTAGACGTTATAGGATCTATATAATAGTATAGTGCACTATTTTTGAAGCAACATTGAAACAATTATATTAAAAATAGCAAAACCAATTAGCAAGTAGAGACTGATGTTTCCCACCCATACCAGCAACCATAGGCAAATGTCCTTCACTCAGCCTCGAGGAGTAACAGTCCAAGAAGGGTTAGAAGACCCTGCCATTAAAATGGGACTAGGCTTTTCTAGTGTAAACTGATTGACTGTCAGTCATATGTGTCCAGGCTGGCTGTGTCAGCTCAGCATCCTTAGATAAAGGAACCAAGTGATACTACTGATAACTTACCAGGTACTTTGTTCTTCCTCAGAATGTTTAACTTTGGGGTTGTTGAGTCAGGCTGTTTTCAGTGTTCTTCAACGCCAGAAGCAGCATGACCCTCCCTCTTCCCTTCACCACTGAGAGCTTTGCTGACAGGGAAGTTGGAGTTCTTTTACCCCTACTCTAGGCAGAGCATCCTGCTACAACTAGTTTCAAGAATCAGGCAAGATTTACTCTCAGCAGTTACAAGAAAATAATCTTTTGAGAGGAGAAAGAAACAAACTGGATGCAGATGGTGCAATGGTCTGGCTGATAAATTATTATATTCTTTGACTGTCAGCTTTCAGCCATTGTATTTCAGGCTCTGAACAAGCTGGACGTTTGTATGGCAACCTACAGTTTCCCTGTGTCTGTATTTGTATGCATTTAATGTCAGAAAAAAACCACAGGTTAATATTGTTGACACTTGACAAGGCAATGTGTCAGTATTTATATTTCTCCCAAGAGACATTAATGTTTTAATGTAATTAATTTTTTTTTATTCCCTATTGGTCTCTCCCATGCTCTGAAACAGCCCTCTGGCTTGCCTTCAGTACCTCCTTTTCCCAAATAATGAAATAAAATAGGGAAGAGACCCACTTCTCTTCCCCAAAAGCTCTACCTATCAGCAGGAAGGACTGCTGGAGTTTGGATTCATTACTGACAAGCCACTCTGTTCCTGCCTGTTCAAGACTGGCAGGTGTCAAATGTTGTCTATGCCTGGACTTGTCTTCTTGACCTTGGCCTTGCAAGACATTTTATCAATGGGTTGCTAAGCAAAAACTGATCAGGATTTAGTTTGGTTTGGTTTTTCTTTTCCACTGTTTTATTTATTTATTTGTTTGCTTTCAACCATCTGGTTAGGCCAGAAGGAAAGGGCTAGAAGGGAGAATTTTTTGGTTTGGGTGTTTTTATATAATGAGAACCTGGCAATGGAGCTGTATGAGCATCTCACAGAGAAGCCTGATCAGCTGGCAGTCAGCTGTGTAGCTCCTGATGCTGGCTGGTGTCTCACCAAATTGCAACCAAAATAATGAGTTAGATTGAACTTTAAAACCCTTAAACTGTAAGTAAGAGCTTTTCTGCCTGCTAAGGTAAGGTAAAGGGAGGGTTAAAATAATTTGCTGTGTAGTGATAATGCTGAGTAGGCTCAAGCAGAACTCAGCAGGAAGAGCTGCTGTGGAGGAGCCTGCAGGGGTTTATGGACAGCTCTGGGTGTCGTGACATTCCTGTATGAGAAAGCACAGAGATGCTGCCACAGACACCAAGGATAGGGTTAGAGCAAATGAAACCTGAGAGTTGATTGAAGCATTTCAAATCTCTCCAAAGGTTTCTTTATTCCATCAGGTCAACCATACAGTGTCTGGATTAGAGAACATTATCAGCTGGGCCAGCCTCCTAAATCAATTAGGACTTCAAGGGCTTAGTAGCACATTTAGAGGGGCTTAGTGATAAATTCTGTCTTGTTATTTCTACTGAAGTGGCAGCAGCTAATGTGAGAGTAACTGAGGTAGTGTCTGAGAATGGAGAGAGAGAGACAGAAGGAAAAAGCAGGAGAAAACAGTAAAAGAGGTAGAGAAAATAAAAACGTATATCTGAGAATAAAAAGGCTATTTGTCCATATCAGTCATGAAAGCTTATGTCACTGGGAACAATTCAAAATATCATCTATTTGCCTCAATTTCTTTAGAATTTGAGTGAAAATATAATCATGTCCTTTCATGGAGCGCTGGGTGTGACCGTTACTGTCTGAGGAGGGTTGTGCCATGGCTACAAAAGAAGTCATTGCTATTGCTACAGAAAACCCCATGTAAGTGTGTGCCTCTCCTGTTAGCAGAAGCCAGACCTTGTTTACAGGAGTATTACGTGTGTTTGCTAAGTCCTGAGCTGCTCAGGGCAGGTTTGCAGTGGTGGGAAGTGATAAATGCCCTTGGCAGGCTCGTTGGCTTGGCTAGCATCAACAGTGCTGTACTGTTTGGGGCCTTTAGCTGAGTCATGGACAGCCAGCTCGAGTGCTGGACTGATCCCCCAAAACTTGGTGCCAAGGTTAGCACTGGCACAACCATCTCCAGTGTCTATAGCCTAAGTCCAGCAAGCTGGTCATTTTCTAATGCTGATACATCTATTTTAGCAGTAAAGACACTTTCAGCCTGGCAAAGATGTACAGAGGAAGTGTTAAGGAAATAAAGATGTCACAAGGTTTAAAAAAGCAATGCCTGAATCTCAGGATGAAGGGCACGTTGATTATAGTAGAGAAAAAGTGAGAGTACGACAGAGGGTTATGTTTGGCACTGTACTTTATGCCTGAGGGGTTGCACATTTTATCAAGCATGTCCACCTTGAGCATCTAATGGTTTATGCTAGGATTTGTGTTCTCAGATACTTAAGGGTGCACTTACTACATCCTGCCTAATCCTTTATTCCTGTGGAAGATTCCTCAAGACCTTCATGTGCGTGTTAACATAGGGAATGCACTGGTTCCTTTCCAAGTAACATGAAAAAAAAATATTCAGAAGGAAATATGATTCTGGTGTAGTTGACAGTATGAATGCAAATATTTCTGGAAGGACTTTCCTGAGATTCAAGCAAATTCCCATGCCTTTTAGAGTGGCAAAGCATGTCCTTGGAGAGCCAGGTTACTATCACTTCTGACCAGTTTCTTAACTGGAACTTAATTCTTATAAAGATAACTTACAGCCATTTCAAAAGTGCTTACTAACTTAAGAGTAATGTGGTCTCTTTCCCCTCCTCCTAACTCCAGCCCAATAAATCTTGAGGTAAAAATAACTCCACTCCTCCTTTTATGCAGCCTCCTGCCTGGAGAGTGTCTTTAATTTTTCTGTGTATTTTGAGTGTAGTACTTACATTTCAAATGGAAAATAAAAATTTCAAGCCCTACATTAAGAAAACCCCCTTGTTATATATTCCATGCATTTGTCTTCCCTTTGTCCTTAATCTTGATTTGCCCTGTAGGTTAGTCTTATCATAAAGACAGTATGAATGACTGTCTCAGCGCCTTTCCTCATTAATGCTGCAGGAAATTGATGAGTAGATCTCTGGAACTGTGGATTTTTTTGGCAAGAATTATAGCCCCTATTTATTTTGGAGGGACCCATGTGGCTTTCTAAGTAAATATATGTTAAAATTTTCCCCAAAAATAAACAGTACGAGTAATTGCTTGATATATGAAGTTGACATTTTGGCTTTGTGATTTGCTATGATATGTAAAAATCTAATTTCCTCTTTGGAAAGATGCTATTGCAAAACTGTAGGTAAATTAAAATCAGTGGTTTATTCAGAAGGTGAGTAATAGACTCTGTTTTAATATATCAATATTTATTCTGCAGCTTCCCAGGTCTGCCCAGATACGTGCCATCTAATGTTAAATGTATGCTTGGCTGTGATATTACCTTTGTTTGTAATTGGAATGGATAAAGATTGATGGAAGTGTCGTGCACACTCACCCTAGCCAGGATCTGTAAATAGCATTGCTCCAGATACTGAACGGGCATTACAGGAGTTTCACTCTGAGCATTATTCTCACATGCCCTGTTTACTTCCTTGGTGATAGGCACTCAAATAAGTGCACTTGAATTATAAAAAATGAGAGGATAAAGTGTAATTTTGCAAGTTTAATGAAGCTGTGTCTGCTGTTAAATCTCTGCCTTGAAGGAATCTGTTGGATAAGTGCTATATCCGTAACTGTGTCTATTTGTGCATGTTTTTTTAATTAAACTGAAAAATGGAGTCCAAGAAGGAGAAGTGTATGGCCTCACACACTGAGCACCTTTTGACTCGTGAGGTGCCCAGTGAATTGATGCTGATAAAGCTTTGGGCATGTGCCACACTATTAAAAGTGATGGGACTGAACTAGATGGCAGTGCTGCGGTGGGGAGGAGGGGGAGACTGGCTCTGAAGAGAAGCTCTTTTAAGGGCACCTAAGAAAAAAACATTCCAACCAAAAATTGCTCAAAACCAGGAAAACAACTAAATTAATGGATTTATTATGATCTTTCAGGGGGTAAATCTGGCTACAAAGTTGAAACAATTAAAAAATACTTAATAATAAAATTAATAAAATCTCTCATGATTTTGTCTTGCAGCTCATAATAAAGTTTCATAGTATAATTATGACATCCATGCTGATGAATTATAGAAAACCTATTCCTCTGCTTTTGTTCTTCAGTTGGATGATTTTCTTGACTGAAACTATGTAGGTGCTTCCTCAGAATCTGAATGTCTGAAGTGTTGGCTTTGCATCATACTTTGAATTTGGGTATGGCTGAGTAATATAAAGTTCAAATAGTCTTCTTTTATTAGATAGAAATGAGAGAAAGTTTATTCAAATTTGCCTTTAATTTTAATTGTATTTTATGAAATTGGAACATCTGTGGTTGGAACCTTAGTTCTAGTGGAATGATTTTTTTTCTCTGTAGTGAAGTTATCTTTTTGTACAATTTGATGTATTGGGCAGGACTCCAGTTTAACAGCAGCAAACCAGATTTTTCTTTACAAAATTTGCTTGCTCATTGACCCTTTTTTATGTTTTTTTTTCTTTTGTTTGTTTTTTTTGTCAAGACTTATTTTCACAAATGTAATTCTTCAGAAGAACACTTGAGAATTTTTAAATTTTGGAAAAATAAATGTAGGATAAGTAATCTAAAATACATTTGTATCTGTGGCTCACTACTAAGTCTCAGAAATGTGAGTTTTGTTAGGTGGTTGTGATTGGCTTAGAAATTAGATGCTTCTGGTGTTTGTTTCCTTTTTGCATGGCAAAAATTCATGCAATTGAATTTATGCAATCATGTGCATATGTGACTCTAAAAATTATTTCCTTCCCCCATTTTGTCTTCATTAAAATTTAGTTAGTCTGAGTTATCAGAATGTTTACAGAAAAGAGAATAAAAGGTCAAACATCTGTAACACTAAGAGTACATTAATTTCCTGTACTTCTTTGACTGGCATTTCTCTATTACTACGTATTCCAGAAGTCTTGAAAAAATCTTTACAGCCACAGATTTCTGCAACCTGGGGTTTTTGTGGTTATGGGATCAAGCCTTGGCAGAAGCTGGAGGATTCCCATGTGAACACAATATTCTGATCCAAAGGAAAGTAGATTTTTGTTGGCTCTGAGAGTTCATTTTAATCAACATAGATTCAATTTTCTTAAGAGCAAAATATAGGCTGTCTTTTGCCAGCACTTTCAGTAAGATTGAGACCTGGCCTCCCATACTACACCAATTAGTTCTACAGGACAACTCTTATTAATTCATCTTCCTACTGTGAGTGTGGGAGTGGGAGATGCTTAAGCCAACACTTGGATTGTCATTTAAAGCTGTGGAATAGGTTCCCTAAATAATAGATAACCCTGTACAGGAAGTATGCTTATATACAAATAAGAAGACTGAAGAGAAATGTGAGAGCAAACAAGTCAAACATGTTGATAAGACAAAAAGACAGGCAAGGAAAATAATCTACCTGTGTAGCAGCTATTTGGTCTCTAACTAAGAGAACTCTCTGCATCCAAGTGAAATTTGTGTTTCAGGCACATAGGTTCATCTGGCCTTTAACAAGTAGCACATAGAGGGTTTTTCAGAGCCTTTGATTTCAAATCTTGCAGAGTCCTACAGCTTTACTTCTGCTTCTTCTCACTCCAGAAGATCTTTCCACTCCTACCAATCCACATGGTCTCCCCCCTGTGCCTTAAAGTTGAACTTGTGCTGCAAGTCAGTGCAGATGTGAGCATGGTTCCTGTGGTGCAGTTCATATCAAGAACTACCTGCCTGTGTTTTACAGCCTTCCCTGAGTAAGCCTGACTGGCTGTTGTCTGAAAGACAATCTGGAATTAAAACAAACTTGGATCAAACCTTCCTCTTACCAGAAGGCTTTGGGGGCCTTCTTTTCCAGCACTAAACTTCACAATTCCTCTGCCAGAGTGACAAATGCTTTCTAAGACATCTGACCGCTTGCCAGCCTCACATCTCTACCCACACACACTGAGATCCTGTCATCACGAATATGCATGACAGCCCTGTGTTTTTTCACAGGATCCATAAGCCATAGATCTAGATTTGATGTACTCAAATGGAGCAGAACTCTGTGATGCAAGGACCATGGTGTCCAGGACTTGAACTGCAAGTCCCCTGGGGCTTGGCAGGGATGTCACTGATGAATGACCATGGTGGTATAGCTTCAATACAATTTCTCCGTAAAGGAGCAGATTCACTTTGCTCTGCAGAACAGATACAGCTGCTTAGTGCTCAGTGGATTGTAGCAAGGTTAGTAAAGCCTTCAGTAGTAACAGCAGCTGAAGGCACAAATGATCCTTTTGTGGACACCCTCAGTCATGTTGTGGGCACACTGTGAGCTGAATCCTGCTGACAAGAGTGCATCAGAACAGGGTGTATGGTGTCAGGTTTGTTTGCTTGGTCACACCATATTCCTCATCTGGTTTGCAGTGGGACTGTGCAACTCAAGGGATATGAGTCCAGACAGGGAGTCAAGACCTTGAATGAGTAGGTAGTAGAAAGGCAATAGATCAGGGTGCCATGAAAGCCACCGACTTTGAATTGTGAAACTGTACCTGTGAGAGTTGTTGGTTTGGAACCTTTCCTGCATTTGCTTCTTTGTGGAAATTTTCAGGACCTTCCTTCAAGTCAAACCATTGCTGAAAACTGCACATATGTGGTCACATACTTGGTGTTCTGGTAACTGATGAGGACAAGAGGCATTTGTTTGTATCCTTCCTCAAGAAAAGAAAAAATTTCTTCCTACTGGGTAGGCAGCATTTTATGAGGAAAATTTAAGAAATTTAATTAACTATAACAAAATTTCACCTCTTTAACCTTAGCTCTTGAGCAAACCTGAGTTAAATAAACATCTGACCATTCAATCTCTTCCACTTAAGGTTAACTTGAGTTTATTATTCAGACTACTGCCCTTGTGTATTAGGGAAAGCATAAATTACGCATACTAATTACCTTGGATGGGGCATGACTTTAATGAATTCTTTTAATTAAACTGCAACACAGTGGTTTTGTGGAGGATGGTCTATATTTCATCCTTAAACTATGTAACCTTCATCTTTGTCTGGAGAGATCACACATTTGAGTTGGTTTAATTCACTTAAGTAGTATATAGGAAGAGCAACCTACCCCTGCTATCACTGGGAAATTTGAAAAATGCTCCTGTTCTGTTGCACTGCTAAGAAATTATATTCTTCAATGAAAAGTTATGATTCTGTCAGGAAAGCAAGGGCCAACACACAGGAAAAGGAAAGGCAGTCTTTGAGGAATGGAATTAAAGAATGGTGTAGTATTGGTAATTTCCAAAACAAACATGAGTAAATCATTTCCCAGGATTTCTCATTAGCTTGGCATTTTACATCAGTGGTAAACCAGCAGAGTTTTGAGTCTCTTGTATGTTCTAGTATGTTCTTTTGAAATGGCTTTGACTTCTTAAAAATGAACAGGTCACAACAATCCAGCATAGGTTACACTATTTCCTGGAAAAAATTTGTCCACAGTGGTGGCACCAGTAACTTAATAGCAGGAATAGGAGCAGAGACTAAATGATTCATTTGGTTCTGATTCTTAAAAGCGAAGCATGGTTCTCTTTTGCCCTTTCTCATTTGTCTTTTGCTGGAGTTTATTCTTTTGTTCTTGTTGTTCACCTTTCTTGACAGTTTCAAGACTTCTGGGACTTCCTAGAGGCCAAGGAAAGAAATGTGCATTGGATGTGCTTCAGCTGATAGACAAGCCAACTGCCTGGTTGAAAAGAAGCATGGTGGCTGATGTCAGTGTGTTTGTGAAGGAAAATAGTAAAGGTTGCCTGCCTTGACATCCATTCTCTTCCATCTATCCAGGTCACCTTCCTTCACAGTCTGTATAACTGCAAGGTCTCTTTCCCCATAGATCTGATATGGTGGTGTGCCCTTTCCTGCACAGCTCACTGTTTGGTTGGTTGCTACTTATGCACCAGCCAAGCTGTTCATCCATACAAGTAAATGGGAATTTTCTGTTTTAAATTCACTTTTTGTAGATAGTTTGTTCCATCTGATGCTTGTCCTTTGGTCCTACCATCACTGTTTCTTTGTGTTGTTTCATCATTGTGTTCTCCGAAAGGAATATCTGCCCCACACAGCTGCTAGTGTAGTTACCTCCTACCATGGAAACCTCTTCTGGTGATACACAGGAAGTGACTTGGTGATAGGCCCTTCCAATCCAAACCATTCTATAATCCTATGAAGACAGGAAAAATCATGCCCTTCTGCATTCAATGCATACAACCTATTTTACAAATTTACGTGTTATTTAATCTAGGTATGATATGAAGAGAAATGATCAATATATTGCATGTGTGATATGAATCAAACTTTTAAGACTTCTTTAAATATTTGGTGCTCAACTCTCTTCTTTTTTTTGAGGCCTTCATTGCAACACCTTAATTTAACATTTTATAATAGAAAGAATGGTCTTCAGTTATTGTGAAAATTACTTAAAGTACTTGTGCTTATAGTATATGGCCAGTTTTATTTCGTATAGAAAGAGCCAGATTTTAGAAAGTTGAAAATTTGCTGGCATGCAAACATTGCATCTCTATCTCCTGTTTGGGGAATGAATTTTAATATGCTCTTTGAAACAGATTTAATCTCATCTGTACTTCCTTAGGTGAATCTACAGTTTAGGCTTTACTCTTCATTGCAGTGATTCCTGTGTGATTTTCAGTCATTCCTTGATGCCATTGTTTGCCTTAGGCTTGTCTTCCTCACGGTGCCTGCAGGCTGTGCTCTTATATAGCATATGTTTTGACAAGCCATCTGCTTTCAGTAGGTTTCCCAAGCGTCTGCCTTCTCACAACCTGTCTTTTTGGCAGCCACCAGTGCCTAAAAACCCTCTGCATGTCTTTCTCCACGGGTCAGAGATTCTTGTTTAAGTATGGAAGTATTAACACGTGTGATAAAGAATGAAGTGGCTTATGGACCCAATGGGACATTATTGATTCAGGGAAAGGGACTGAAACCAAAGGTCTCAGCACAGTTCCCATGGATGCCCCTGTGCGATGTGGTGAATGAAGGAGGTTTAGCTGCCTCCTGGCTGGGCACAATGCCACACTGACAGAAGGTTCTCAGCACCAGCAACCAAGAACCCATGTACAGCATGTGTATCAAAGGTATTTGAAGACAGCATTGCTCCAAGGGGCTAATTCAATGGCTGTGTATCTTACACTTGCACATCTAATCACCAGAGAACTTATTCATGACTCCTGCATCTTTTTTAAACCCCACAAAAGAATAGAATTATCAGAGTGAGAAAAGTAACAACCCAACTGTTTACCTTCCCTCAAATAGTCTTGGAGAACCACTATAAAGTTGTACTGCTGGGTGACAAAATTGATTCTAAGCAAATCCAAAGATCAGAATCTATAAACAGAAATAAAAAAGCATAGTTACATACCTAGTTATTTATAGTTAATAGAACATTAATTTCAGTATTTGCTGCATATCTTTCAGCAGTTTGTGTGGGGAAAATAGTCCTAGGGGAATTTTCTTCTACTTTCCCTAGTGCAACATAGTGGAATTATACTGTTACTGGTACCCATGTGAGTTAAAAGCATAGAAATACTATTGACACCTGCCTGCTGTAACATATTCTAAAACAGTGCTGTAATTTGGATCACCCTACACACTGAATATGCACTTGATGATGATACCATCTGGGTCAAAGCGGTGCATGTGCATTCTTCCTCTTTAAAGTCTAAAATTTCTAATCTACTGATGACCAGAAATTAGTTGTCCTATTCTTTAACTTGTAATGGTATAGTAAGAAGATACATGTAAAATGAAAAGTTGTTGTATCGAATTAATGGTTTCTGCTTTGCCAGTAGTGAGAAACAAAACTAAATCCTGAAATACTTTCCCCCCACCCCTTCCTTCTTCCCAGACTCAACAGCTAAATAATTTACAAGTAACTCTACTGGAGATTAATTTGGAGTAAACAGAAGCAGTAGATGATAATAACACCATCAATCACTTGCTGTTTCACAACCAGATTCAAACAATGCCATTAGATTATTTTGTAAGACATAGAGCAAGTTTTCCAGAGCTTTTGGCTGCTGAACTAAGTAACCCTTCAAGGCAAGCCCATCCTTTCTTGACTGATCATTTCTACTGAGGAGCATCAAGAACAAATAAGAATTTGCTTGGAAGGATTGGCTTTTAATTGTTTTAATTGTTTTCTCAAACATCAAAAATAGTTTATGGAAATGAAAAATCCTTTGGTATTTTATTGTAATCTACAGAAAATGAAGATTTAAGAAAAATGCAGTACTTGGCAGACAGAAACGTGTGTCTTATCAGTGACATGAACAGAGACTTCAATGCTCTCTGACAGTGTGTGCTTTGTTTAGGTTACACCAGCATGTCACATTGTAAAAAGTAGAGTTAAGATCCTGTGAATTATTCTATGTGTTTAAATGCCTGCAGCAACACAGAGTTTGATATCAGTGGGGATCTGCAAAGGCATAGGGGTCATTTTATTCCCCTTCAATACTTGAAGGTGCAGGGAGTAAGTACTTAGTGTTGACTATTATTTTATTCAGGTTCTAAATTCCACACTAATTAATTTGGAAAACAAAGCAGTAAATAGACATTAGATTTTCTTTTTCTCCAATTATGAACCAGGAAAAGTCTGAAATACATTGTAATAGGTTAGTATTCATATGGATTAATTTCTTGAAACTCTTCCATGTCTCCTCCTCAAATTTCCATTGTTCTGTAGGCATATAGCAATTCCAAGTCAGCTGTCACAATGAGCCTGGTAATGTGGATGTGAAATGACAATCGTCTTAACAGTATCCTCATAGCAGCAGTTTCCCATCTAACTCTGGTTTAATCTGGTTGATCTTTCTGATTCGTACTTTTCTTGTATTACACGTTCCTTGTCTGATTGTTCTCAAAACATGAATTTAATAATCAAATCATAATTTATATAATGAAATTGTGAACAGAAATATGAAAATTGTGTATGATTATATGCCAGCCAGGAAGGACATTTTCTTTCCTTATAAGAGCCATGGCTTGTTTAATGGATTCTTGTCAATTTTTAACAACCATTCCATTAGTCTGGCTGGAATATTGAAAGCTGATGTGTTTCCTAGGAGTAGCCTTTTGTGAGGAAAATGGTGTGTGTGATTTGATAAATATGCAGCTGATTTGCTGTCCAAGTGAGCAAACCAGAGGCAGTTGCTAGAGCTACTTGGGGGTGGAGGTTGGAGACCAGATGAGAAGCACCAACTGCAGCCCAAGGGCAAGTGGGTTCTGTGCAGGATGGGCTGATCTCCTTGTGTTGCTGGCAAAGTGAGAGCAGAAACTGCACAGAGCTGTGGGGACTATGAATTGCCCAGGCACACTAGCTAGTGGGATGTTTTGTTCTGGTTTTTAATTTTATTTGCTCCAATAAAACCCCAGTCTTACAAAGGGCTCCAAATGCATGGAGTTCATTTGGGATGACAGAGTCCAGTCCCCATAGAGCTGAATGCAGAAAAACCTGCTGCACCCTTAAAATCAAGATGTATTAACTTTCAGAAGATAGAATCCTCTTCTGATAGTGCGTGCTGTATGAAGTTGTAGTGGCATGATGGCTGTTAAAATGCTTTCACAAGCTCAGTCTACAAAAGCCACTTTCTTACTGCTGCGATTGAAGCTGCTGAACTCGGTGACAAGACTGAAGTGCTTCCCAAGAGTTGTGTATTCTTGTGTATTGAACTCTCTGTTTTGGGGCTGTGACCCTTTTAAAGACAATGTGTAGCCCTGCTGGAGATTTCAATAGGACTAGTCAGGTGCTTGAAGTGAGACATGTACTTCATTCAGTGTTTCACTAAACTAAGGAGTAAAATCTCTGGATAATACTGTTGTAGCCAAGATGTGACCTACATATACAGAGGTGCGGGCCTGTTGATATGTTTCAGTAGACCCACTGATGTACTTGGGGAATACAGAGAAGTTCGAAGATTATCAAGGTTGGGTATATAATTTTAGTTTAATAGTCATATAGATGCATATCAATTACTCTTTTATTATTATTATTACACATCAAGGTTTTTTTCCACTATGGAACACGAAAATTTAGTTTGCAATGGACTTTGTTATTGTATTCTCTTTAAATCTTTATTCTTAGTTGAAGTAAATAAACCAACACGGTAAAGAGAGCTGATAGCTACTCCATCTGTATTATGGCACACAATGATGGCTGGAAGTTAAAGGTTTGATATATAGATCTATTTTTTTATTGCCAGCCCCTGCCCCTGAAGAAAGTATTAAAATTTCCAGATGAGTAACCAAACAATAAATAGATGAGACAGTTGCTGTGAATATCTGATTTTTTGCATAATAATGAGATATTGTTGGATAATACGCTTTGCAGTCCACAGTTTGTCTACATTATCATTTTGATTGGACAAATGCATAAGAAAGATATACAAGTAAAGCCATGCTAAGTCTTTTATTTTAAATTGGTTCCATGTGAGAGTTCAGTTAAATTTTCAGGATGTTTCAAAAACAACACACAAACAGACGTTCACTTGCACGCATCCTCACACACAAAATACTGAGCCAATACCTGTCCTTACAATTATGCACAGAAAAACCTTGTGTGTAAACTGCAAGCTCTTTCTCATGCCAGTTATGTTAGAATTGGGGTCATTCTCAGTGAACATCTTCTGTCTTGCCTTGCAAAAGGCTCATGGAAACGTATGGGGGGGAGGGTGTCAGCTCACAGCAGGACCTTGTTCTATCCTAGCACAGGCCAAAACAAAGGAGGCTTTGGGGGTCAGTCAGGAATGGTGGGGTGGATGGATGAATTTCTCATTGGTTTCACATGGGAAAGGAACCTGCAATCTAGAATGCTGAACGTAAAATCTCAATGGAGTCTGAAATCTAGTACCACATTGGTGCAATTGTGATGGAAGAAAATACTGCACCTGTTGAAGTCACTGAGAAGTTTCTTATAGCTGCATATAAAGGTGCTGCTGGCAGCACTGAAGCAACATCTCTGTCACTGCTCTCATTTCTAGGAGGTGACTGGCAGTGTTGCCACTATCAATGTGTAGGTCAAAGCTTGTTCTCAGACAGAAGGCTGGTTGTCACAGTTAAACTAAGTAATTTTTTAATTAATTCAAGGCCTTTTTCTTTTACTGTTCTGTTGATGGAGATGGAATGAGAGTTTTGTTTTCTTTCTTTCTTGTCATCTGGACTGGAAGATCTGTCAGTCCAAGCTTCAAGATTGGTTTTTTCTGGCATGAAAGTCGCCAACCCGTCATTGGACGGGTAAAGTTCTGAGCCCTCTAAGACCTGCAGGTATGTCTTCTTGTTCTGCCTTTTTGGCTGTATTCTTCCTACATCTCTGTCTTCTCCAAGTCTTCCCACAGATGTTTGTTTCCCACAGGTTTTGAGTTTTTTTGTTCCTTGCACCTCATACTCCTTGAGACTGCAGTGAGAGCTCTTACTGTGCCAACAATGACAGACATAGGGCTGGATTCAGATCTGTGAAACAATAGCAATTCAACTGCAAACAACTGAGCACAGCATCTGCTGGTTAAACCCAGGAGCTGACTTGGCTCTGCCTTTCTTTTGTACCTCTATTTGAGTCAGCATTTGTGCACCAGATAAAAAATCCACACACTTGAAACACAATGGGAAATAAATAAGCAAGCCTGGCAACTGTGGCTTAGATATGTGTTAAACCACCTAGCAATAGAGAGGTGAAAACTGTTGCTAGATTAAAGAAACTTACACAGCTACTGTATTGCAACTCTGCTGGTATGTATGCGATTTAACTTACAGAAGGACATTTCTGATTTCCTAAAGGTTCCTCCATGCCACATTTATATTGTGGTAGTTTTCTTCTAGTTTCCTCACCAGAGCATACTGACTGTATTGAGAAATAGTGCAGGATTTTCCATTAATTTAAAGTATCTTTCATGATGGACACTGTAAGTAGAGCTTTCATGATGTAAAGCCATCAGTGTTGTACCCAGAAGCCATTCAAACACAAAAAAGAAGTAGAACGTGGTTTTGGCCCAGTTAATCATCTGCTGGTAAAATATCTCAAACTGAGAGTGACAGCTGGCTTGTGTCCCAGTTTGCTTTCACATGATCTTCTCATGCTTTAACCAATAACCAGGAATTTTTTGGGTGCTTTTTCTTCAATCGTGCAGGTCCAGCCTATATTTATGAAGCAGAGAGTCAAATTCAAGCCTTAAACCACAGACTATTTTCATCTACATCATGACATTCCCTGCCCTGGCAAAATTCCAGCTTGCTGCATTTGACCTCAGAAATGAGATGCATCTTGCTCCTACTGTGCTGTTGGAATTATGTAACTGACCGATTAATTATATTTTAAAGATTACAATATTGTTAATGGGTAGCAAACTTGGTGAAGTCATCAGGCTAAGTGTACTGCAGGTGCAACATCTTTTCTTACTGGAATTTGATTCATTCACAAAATGATTTTTCTATTCAAAACAACTGTCATGCTTCCTTTGTCCATGGATAATTAAATAAGCTTTCAAATTTATTCATGTATTCTAATTTACATAGGGTACCGACCCAAAAAACCCCTCTGCTCACTCACAGAAAAGACATAAAATGCATAGAAAGATAAATCTAAATGGCAGTCAGGGCACAGTAAGAATAATTCTGGCTGGTGAGGGCACTGTTGCAGTAGCTTAGAGCCTGGGCCTGGGTGATCTCTGGAGAGCACTGGTAGTGCCAGTGAGTTTTCTTGTCTTCTTTTCTGAGGTCATATTAGGAAAGTACAGGTCTGAGGTATTGAACTGTCCTGTGCAGAGCTATTATATCCTCTTTACTCACTTTTTCTGCTCAACTTTCTAGGGTACAATCAGCTACCCAGCGCAAGTTTTTCCCCTTTTACTGCCCCTCTTCCAGGTGAATTCCATCCAAATCTCATCAGCTCTGTGCTGTTTTCTGAGCCTGAGGCTTCCTATAGCTGAGGTCCAGATTTCTCAGAAGTTCCTTGTATTCAAAGTTTTACATACTCCTGTGATTCCTCCCGCCATACCATTTGTGTACACAACTGCACAATATCACTGTGAGTTTGGCAAATGGCACTACTTTCTTTATAGGGAGCAGGCACAAAGGGGCACAATATAGAATGTGTCTAAAGAATATATAGGTCAGGTTTCAGAAATACCAGCTGGAAAGCTGGAGAAGTCCCTGGGGGTGCGGGTTGACTGCTGCTGAACATGAGCCAACGTGTGCCCAGGTGGGCAAGAAGGCCAATGGCACCTGGCCCAGATCAGCAATAGTGTGGCCACAGGCCCAGGGCAGTGACTGTCTCCTGTGCTGGGCACTGCTGAGGCCACGCCTCATGTACTGGGTGCAATTTTGGGCCCCTCACAATGAGAAGAACATTGAGGGATTGGAGTGTATTCAGAGAAAAGCAAGAAAAGTAAGTGTGATGAGGAGCAGCTGAGGGAGCTGGAGATGTTTAGTCTGGAGAAAAGGAGGTTCGAAGGGGACTTTATGTCTCTCTACAACTCCCTGAGAGGAGGTTGTAGCCAAGTGGGGATTGGCCTCTTCTCCCAAGGAACAAGTGACAGGATGAGAGGAAATGAACTCAAGTTGTGCCAGGCGAGGTTTAGGTTGGATATTAGTAAAAA
Organism: Serilophus lunatus; assembly: GCA_013399895.1. Classification (NCBI taxonomy): domain Eukaryota; kingdom Metazoa; phylum Chordata; class Aves; order Passeriformes; family Eurylaimidae; genus Serilophus; species Serilophus lunatus. The sequence goes on along the minus strand of VXBA01005139.1, from coordinate 346,535 downwards.
TTTGTTCATGAAAAGTATTGTCAAGCACTGGAATGGGCTCCCAATGGGAAGTGGTGGAGTGCCCACCCTTGGAGGCATTGGAAAGATGTGTAGGTGTGGCACTTAAGGACATAGTTTAGTGGCAGGCTTGGCAGTGCTCTGTTAAAGTTTGGACTCGAGGATCTTAGAGGTGGTTTTCCAACCTAAATGATTCTGCGATTCTATGATGTCCTGAGATCCCATCTGCTTTTTTTTTTTCTTTTTTTTTTTTTTTTTAATTATGGAGACCTTAGGGGCACTTTGGGAATTTGTGAAAAAAATTGGAGTATTAACCTACTTTTCCTAAGCTGTGGGAAGTGCATGTAAGTTTTGACTATCCTGTCTCTTAGCCACAAAAGACAGAGATATTGTAGATAGCAGCAAGCTTAGGTTTTAGCTCAGACAGCTGAGCCTTGGGCTCACCAGCCTGGTTTAGGCTCTGTGATCACATGTGGTACAATATGCAGGACTGTATCCACAGCTGGGGCAATGCTCCACTTCAGGGACTGTGTGTGTGGACTGATTTATGATCCTCAAGTGTGTTGTGTAGTAGCTCTTTTTTTCCCCCAAACAAGACAATTCAGCTTCAAACGTATCTGTCTTATTTATAAGCAGTTTAAACTTTATACTCAAGTTATTTTCTTCTCTTTCCCCAAGCTCATAATTTAAGGGGAAAACCATCAAAAATAAGTACATAACATAGCAGAATACAAACTCTTAAAAACTATCAGAACCTTCAGTCTCTGCTTGTTTTCCTTTATGGTATTTTGTTTTATTAATAAGGCTGCCTCTGTATTCATGACAAAATAAGAAAGCTATTTCCAATGAAACAGACAAGTCTTTGTTAGACATCAAATATAACCAATATTTGATGTCATAAATATTAATGACTTTCATGTCTTCAGATTCTTTAGAATCAATTCCAAACAATTTTGTTTTGATTCACACTTATTTATTTTTTCACATTGAACTGGTAGAAAGAATTTTCCTGTGAAAAGTCTATCAAGTTCTTCAGCCTTCATTTCTATTTGAACTACGATGTTGTCCAATGTATTTTATTTGGCTATACCTGTACACCCAAGCAAAACTAGCAGTTAGTGACACATGACAGAAATGCAAACATGATGGCCACCAGTTCAGCTGGCAGTTTGAACTGATCCTGGTGCAAACCAGATTTCCTGGTAAGAGAAGGGATTGAAAGAGGCAGGCCTTTAGCTGGAAACATTTGACAGGCCGCATTTTCTATGGGCACAACACACAGCATAACCTGTCATTTGACATCTGTTTTCTTTGCCAATTCTCCACAGGTAATGAAAAATAACTGGGATCTCAGCAACTATAAATTAATGTTTGTTATTCCTTAGAAGCAGGAAATTCCTCTTTCTGAGTGGAATAGTTCTGTGTCTAATCACAAGTGTACAGACTTGAGTTTAGGCCACAAACTTAGCTTTTCATGTCCTGTAAATAAATAATGAATAATGTTATCAGTTGAATGACTGTTGATGCAGAGAGAAGAGTCTTGCAGAGATTAGATACCTGAACCTAGTATGTCTATAATGATTGGGAGCAAACTTAAAACATCCATCCACATGTGGAGGAGGGAGGATTCTTTGCCTTTGGAGGGTTAAGTATAAGGCAGTGGATGTGCCAGTCTGAGAGACACAATTATTCTTCCAAGAGTTAGAGTAGTTCCAAATATTTGTACATGTTTGTTTCTAGGGGATTTATTTATTTATATGTGCTATGATTATAGAGAGAAATGTCTAATATCGAACTCTGCTTTTGCCTTAGAACATTTGCTCCTTAGTAATCCCAGCAACAACCATTTGCTGACTGGCACCACTACGATATGGTGGCTGTTCTGCAGTCTTCACTGGGGACATATTTCAGTCCTTTTTTTAAGGCATATTTAGAAGTGATCAAGAACAAACACAGTGTGATACTGATGAAGTTCTTAAACCCAGTCCCTCCTCTTGCTGCTCTAGTAGACAGCTGTTCTGTCTGAGCAGCACTCAGTTTTGATGACTAAATGTAGGAGCCCTGCCTTCTTTCCTCTCTAGATCCAGCTTTTCTTTGTTGTCTCATAAAAAAAACTGTTTCCTTGGCAGCTCTCCATTGGTTATTGGTGTCTTTGAGGGAGGCAGCAGATAAGTAAACAAAAATAACCACAAAGTCCAGACCAACCGAACAGCCACTCTGCCTTGGACACCACTGAAAACATGTGAAACCTTATTTCTAGAAACACTTTTCAGTGCTAAATGTTGGACAGGATAAAGGCAGCTCTGGGGCTCAGAGACTCTCTCCACTGGTAATTCACCTTCAAAAGAGCTGTAGCCAAGGAAGGACAAGGCTGGAGGCTGCATTTGCCAAGCCATTGAGTTTGCAGGGCTTGCTCTAAAAGTGAATGTGTGGAGAAAATCCGAGAGAAGATGAAGGGGGGACAAAGGCTTTATATTCAGGAGGTTAGCTTTATATTAGATGAGTTGCCTACAAAACAAGAAAAGCACTTCCTATAGAAGCTGTTATTTTGTTACCAGATAAATCTTGAAAGACTTGGTCTATACTCAGATCAAAGGAAAAAAAAGATGCAAGCTTGTGATGGGAAATGTACAAAAACAGTAAGTTAAAAAAAAAAAAAATTTAAAAAATCATACCTTTAAAAAACCCCTCTGAATGCTTTCAAAGCATGAAGGGAAGAAATCCCATGTTCTTTCCAAGTCTGTGGAACATCATAGCTGTTGTAAATAGGCCAGTCCCAAAGAGAGCACACATGTTTCAAATGGGAGGAGATTATTTCCTGCATCATTTTAGCATGCTTGATTTATCAGTAATTAATGGAAAGTTGACAGGGATTTTGAGCAAAATAATTCAGTGGGTCATAAGCCCAAGATCTGGCATAAAAAATATTTTACTTATGGTATATTCATATGGTGAGAACATAGCCAAGTTCTTAGCATTAATGAAATCCATCCTAATTCCTCTTTGTAAGATACATTATTAATCTGCTGTTATTAAACAAAGAGTTCAACGCAGTTAGGACAAAGAGTAGGACAAGGATAAAATACATTTAAAAATTGCACCATTCAGAGCAAGAACTAGAGTTTGAACAGATTCTGTTCAGTGATGACAGTGATGGATACTCACTTGGGGGTTTTGGATGGTTTTGGAGGCAGATAATATTGTCTAGGCAATCCTAGAGACTACCTGGGATAAGATGGTATTAGCTAAATTTGGAATGTTTAATCCTGATTTGCTGAGGAAATGAGGCTTATGAGGCCATATTTTATATCTGTTCTCTTCTCCCAGTCAGCCTAAGCAATGGTGAGTGTTTTGATCAGGTTCAGTCAAACTTGAGAGGAATGGAAGTCCCCTTTCTACTGAGTTCCTTATTTTTTTAAGTGTTTTCTTAAATGATTTCTTAAAATGTTTCCTGGATAGAAATTACAGGCTCAAGTTAGTCCCTTCAACAAGCCAGCCAGTCAGTGAGTGCATCATCTGACAAGTCAGCAGGCAGCTCCCTACTTCATCTACTCTTGTTGGGTAGGCTATCCCATGGGAAATGGGAAGGGGGGCTGCTCCGGCAGGTATAGTTTAGGGAATAAAGGACTTTGTCTGTAGGGAATTAGATAAATTTATTCCAGTGCTTACACTACAGTTGCTTTTCAGCACTGTTCTGTGTTAGCCATCCCCACTGAGATCTTGTATTGTGGACTGAAAGGATAACAGCATAAAGAATGGCGATGTTCTTGAAAAGCCTCTGTATCCAGAGAGAGATCTCTAAGTGCTAGTACTAATGGTTCCTTACAGAATTTACAGGATGAAATCCTAGTACTGTCCACAGCAAGGTCACGGAGAGGGACAGCCTATAAGAACAAAGTTTTTGTTGTGTCAGGATCTGGATGCTGCCACTATTTAAGAAAACACTTAATAGCAATATTTTAACAGTTCCTTTTCACACTGTTGTTTTTTCAAGTGATTGTGTGTTAGTTGCATGGTTTCAGTGAGTAAAGATGAAAAAAATGAAAACATCCAAGAATAGTCTGGTCTTTTGATTTACACTGTTGTACGTGCTGCTTTGCAGTGCTGGGTGCCTTGGAAAGAACAAATAAGTACATGGCACCTTATTGCCCAGAGTTTTGAGTTGTCCACAGAGACTGAGAAATGGGATTTTATTTTGAAAACAAAACAAAGTTGGCTGCGTTTTCATGCCCATTTCCTTGAGCCTGATGTGCATGGTGCTTTCTGTGCACATAGTGGATACTTGCAAACATAACTTGGCAGCACAGGAACTTGATACATGAACTTCTGTTTGAGGGTCCTGCTCTTCATGACTGAAATGAGACCAGAAATAAGGAGTACATGAAGCAGGTTTTGGTAACTTGGTGAAGAGATTAATGTTTGTTCAGTCCATTTATTATAGTTAAAGGAGTATTTTAGGAGGGTTTCCCTCCATGGGGACAATATGAGCACAATTCCATCAAAGTAACGGTTTAGGTGGAACAAAAAATTGTAACAAAGAAGTTCTTTCAAATTTACAGTTAGTATTTACCATTGCAAAGAGAGAAAGGTGACATTGTATGGTGTAGCATGCTTGGAAGAATGGAACATTTTCTAAGGCCCAGTGAGAGACCACAGTTTGGAGCTTCCAACAGATAAATTAGCCTCTCTGAAGTTTCATGCTGCTACAGCACAGTGTTTTCTGGTACATGAATTACCTGACTTAACACAAAACAAATGACCAGAGCCACTGCCTCAAGGTCTGCAGCACAAGGGACAGGCTTTCCTCTCAGCTGACACTGTGAAGAAGTGGACAGGCATGATTTGCATCCCTCACTCCAGGCAGAAAAGCTTTTGCTATTACTGTTCTGAGAGATACAAGGGATTCCACCCTATGCCAGGATACTCCAAGGATCCAGGCTTATGTAATGATGCTTGCTGTTTTCTGCAAGATCAGTTCCCAGCCTTCCTAAGGGCTATTTCCAGAGCTCAAGTGGATGAATACTGACAGCTTCTGCTTTGTATCCTCAAAAGCTGAAGGAGAAGACAATGCTGAAAATAGTACTTAACTCTGTGCTGTTGACCCCCTACCCAACTGTGCCACATCCACATTCACAGAACCATAACCTCCCTGACTTGCATTGAGAACTAAGGAACGCATTGTTACTGACCCAAATTCATCCCATTGAGTTTCTTTGCAGCAGCATTTGACCCCAAAACTGTCCTTTTAAGCAGTATATCTTTACTTCGAAAGAAAAAAAAAAAAACAAACAACAAAACAACCACCCAGAGCTTGATCATGGAGAAACAGTTTGGGGTTTGGTGTTGCTTTACTTAGTTGTAGGAAGTGACAACAGACAGTGCTCAAGAAAACAGAAAAATGTCAAGGGACTTTCAATATTTTGAACAAAAGAAAAAGCAGCATTTAGATATATCCAGTCCTTAGTGCAAAGGGAGGACTAACAAGGGATTGAGAGTACTAGATGTCTCATATGTTTCTTCTTTTCTAATGCTCTGGGTTACTATGGGATCTGATGTGTCAATCAGAATCTCTGTGGTCTGCCAAGGCTTCACTTCACTTTAGAAATGTATTTTGTTTTATAATTTATGCCTGTGACCAGTTAGGAGGAAAATGCTGTTCTCCAAAATACAAATCGGACACATCAATTGCAGATAGAGAAAGTGTACCAGTGTGAAAGAATTTGAGTGCTACAGGCAGAACTGAGTTTATTTTCCAATGGAGAGCCTTCATCTGAACATGCAACAGGTGCTCCTGCTGATTCCTGTGCAATGACTTCGAAAGAGCCTGATCTTGAGCTCATAGAAAAATCTCAGAGTAATACCAAGCTGATAAAAACACATATCTTTTGTATATTTTCTGACTAGGGAAAAAAAAAATAAAAAGGAAATAAACCCCTAACCCAAATTCCTCATAAGCAAGGCTCTGGAAGATGAACCAGTGGTATCAAACAACATGTCCCAAACTATCTTACAGTAAAGGGATTTATAATACAGGCAGCAACAGAACTTGTAATGTTTAACAGCATATAGACAATGAAATTTACTGTTAATTTTCCTCCTTTTGTTCACTAAAGGGGTAGGGAGTGGAATAAGGTGATTTTCAGAGTAGTCAACACCTGCCTGATTCCAGCTGGTAGTGTCCATTCTCTGGATTGTGCTGACTTAATGAGAAAACCATCTGAGTGTTCTGAAGAACCTTGATATCAAAACTCTTGCTCTATTTACTTCACTGGGAATTTTCTGTGGATTTTAATGCAATTAGATTTTACCCTGAAACCCACACTTTCTGAATAAGGCATTTGCAAGCATGGCTTGGGTGAGCCCTGCTGTAACTAGGGGACTGTGTCACTTATAGATAAGAAAACCCAGCAGTGGTGGTGCAAGCAAGAAGGGATAAACCTTTTCTCCTGTGGAATTGTGTTGTAGGAGTTGTGCGTCTTCCTCTGGCATATACAGTACATGTCATTTTCCAGAAGAAAACACAGCTGAATATAAGTTACATTAAAAATTCATCCTTTGGCTAGTGGGGAAAGCAGCTCAATGTGGTCCAACTTCCAGGTCTAGCAGAGATAAACAAGCTGTAGCCTAATAAAGAAATTAATATAACTATTAACAACTTTTTGCAGGTGAAGAAATCATAAATATCTGCTTTCATGCCTCTTAGAATTCCTCTCTAACTCTGTTAAGAGTTCTCATAGACACTAACAAAACAGCATTTTGAAGCCGAATTACATGTAACAGGGATCAACCCTCTCTCAATCCTCTCCCCTTCTCTCCAGAGAACTTCCTTAACCTGAAAATTATGAGTTAATTATGAAATTATTTTCAACAAGGGCTCAAGTCCATTCAGCACAGATTGAGAATAAACACAAACTGCTTGTGGTGTCCTTCAGCAGGTTTGTGCAGGCCTATTCCCCTTCTGTGAGTGGTGTCATCACTGGTCTAAATAGCCCAACCCTTGACAGGCTGAGAGACAAGAGCACAGGGAGAGATGATGCAAGCTGTGTTTCCATGGTCCTACATTCCAGTGAGAAAGGCCCCAGGGAACTACCTATTCCTTGTTAACCTTCAGGGAGGCATGTCTCTGAGGGACAACATTTTCAAGGCTTCTGACTGCACCTTTCAACTTCTCAGTACTCTGCTCCCAGGAACACATATCATCATTTGAAGAGTTAAAAGTGAAGTTTGACAGAGCCCCAAAGACTATGCAGAAGAGAAATGCAGAAAGAGGTGGGAGAGAATCAGAGGGTAATATTGCTCTAGTTAGCAGAAAACTGCACATCTGTGGTGTGGAAGAGGTGAGTTTGCAGTTGTTAGAAGAAATGGTTGCCATCTGTGGCTGGCAATGGAGAATTGTCTTCCCAGCTCAGGAGTGGGTGCTTTGTCCACCTTGATATGCTGAAATGCATTTTCTTGACTGATCTAACCTTTAAAGTAGCTATTTTTGGCCAGAGCTGGATGACTTGGAGTACTTTCATTCATTTTCAAAAGACAGGCTCTGGTATCTTTTTGCTTATTTCATTTTATTTTATATTTGTTTCATGTTTAATTGTTAATACAGTGGCACTGCTGATAGTAGGAACAAAAGTGTCCCATAATTAGTGGCTCAGACTGTTAAAACATGGAACCAATGTGTGGGCCTGCTGTGGAGAACTGCCTTGGGAGCAAGAGATCCCAGATCTTCTGGCGGGAAGTAGGCATACAAGAGGTTTTTGAAGTCTGAGAAGGCACCTTATGCTGCCAGGGCCAGGGTTGGTGGGCAGACCCGGGAACAGAACCAGGTCCAGGTTTGAGCTCAATGCCTCCATACTTCATTGTCTAGCCAGAGCCATTCAAGCAAGCAAGGAGGAGGGAAGCTGCAGCCTTCCGAAGTGCCTTGTTGTCACCACTGGGAAAAATGGCTACAGGTCAGTGTTGACAAACAAGCCAAGTACCTGTAGGTGGTCTGTGCTGTCTGTGTTAGTTTGGGGCAGTGGCAATGTTGAGTGTTTGCCTGTGGTGTAAGAATAATCTTGGCTGTAATGTCTCTCTAAGGAGCTGCTCTAATTAATGCAGAATACTCTACTTACTACTTAATTTATACCAAAGCCTTACAAGATAGCACAAAACCAAGAGCCTTTATTGAGTATTGCCTATAGTTGAGGTGTGAGTTAACCTTTCAAACACGGTGGCGTGTCCTGGCAGTGACCGTGTTTGGGGCATGTGAGGGGGCAGAGGACGAGGCCCTCCCTGGAGGCTCTGCCCTCAGCGCTGAGGCCCCCAGCAGAGGAAGGGTGGCAGATAAGGTGCCAGCACCTATAAAAGGTGCCAAAGGAAGGGCAGGGCCACCCCGTGGGGACTCCTCTGGCCGAGCTGCTCTGAAAACAGTGGCTGTGTCTCTGCTGTGCGTCGCTTGCTCCCTGGGTAGGCAGTGGCAAAGATGAACGTGGTTGTGCTGCCATGCCCTATGCCCTGCAGTGCCCTGCGGTGTGTGCTGCGGGTGCAGCCGGAGCCAGGCCAGCACGAGGTAAAGCAGGGGGTGTCCCCGCTGTCCCCGCGCTCGGCGCCGCAGCCGCTCCGCGTGTGCGCGGTGCCCTCAGCGCGGGAGCTCTGCCCGGCGATCCGGGAAGGGGCTGCGATCCTTAGAGCAGCCTGGGCAAAGGGTGGCGGGTTCCTCTTTTCGCAAATAAAAACGTCACCTTCCAAACTGTGCTGTGGCTCGCCTGGATAAATCTGGAACCTTTTTGCTGTTGTTGTTGTTGTGTTGTATTTTTTTTTTTCCAAGCAAGGGTGCCAGTGCAAATCGCCCCGTAGCGTAAAGGGACCCAGAAAGAGAGAGGAAGATAAAATGAATTTAAATTCCAAAGGGGTTTCAGTGCTGGTTTCCTAGTCCCCGAGTCAGCAATGTGTTTGTGAAAATTCAGCCTTTTTGTCTCTCAGAAAAAAAGGGCTAAATCTACATCGGTGGCCCAGTCTAGGTTTGCTATTCTTTGCATTTTCTATTCAAGTGAATGAGAGTGAATGAAGTGGCCTGGGACCCTTTATTTGATCTACTCAATTGCATAAAGTGACAGAATTCTAATATATTTGTTTAATGCTCTTCAATGGGGCTTTCACTTTCTAGCTTGCAAATGAAGCCTCGATCTGCAAAGTTTTGTCCTTTTTTTCTTCCTACCTTTTTTTTTCCTGGCAGTGAGACCATATTTCATAACTTGGGCCACGGTTTGAAGTGATTTCAAGAGGAGTTTTAGACTCGAAAAGTGGGAAATAAAGAAACAGATGTGAAGTTATTGTAAATTCTTATAGTGGGCTCTGGGGCTATTGTAAACCCACTGCAGGCGGTCCAAAGCCTCTCTTTTTCATGCTGTAATTGAAACATATTAATTAGATAATTTGTTGTTAGTTTAAAAGAAACAAATACAGCCTCTCCGAGGCTTCACAGCCTCGGTTTCTTTTTGTTAACAAAAACAAAACAAAAAAACAACCAACTCACAAAGTGACATTTATATTAAGATTCCGAGATAATTCGGCACTGAAGTTGATGAACCTGCTAAGTTTTTTTCCCCCTTTCCCAAGGACCACTTTTGAAAAAAGGCTGGCTCATAAAACTCCCTCTCAGGGGTCGCCGGGGAGTTCTTTTCTCCCTACCTGGCACAGACCGCCCTTCCCTGCAAGGCGCGGTCTGAGAGAAAATAAATATTCTGAGTGAGAAAGAGCTGGCTGTCTTCAATAGAGGATTCAGTCCTGTGGGGTGGTGTCTTGTCACATGTCGAGTGTAGAGAAAACAAAACAAAACCAAACAAAAAAAAAAAAAGAAAGAAAAAAGAAGGAAA
>VXBA01005139.1:215972-336664 GCA_013399895.1 Serilophus lunatus | reverse complement strand
AAAAAAAAAAAAAAAGAGAAATACGCTGCCTAGAAAGGATTCACATACCATGCACTGACGTGAAGCCGCCAAGCCCACTTGGGTTCTCGGGCTTACCTTGCACAGCCAGGCTCAAACTCATCCTCCGGAAGAAAAGAGCTTTTGCCTAGAATGAACAGGCTCTTTGCATCAAGTACTCCTAGCTTATAATGTCTCACTGGCAAATAAAATTAAAATTAAAAAAATAGGGTTTCCTCCCCAACCCCCCTGGAAACATCTAAACACGATGGAGAGCTCGGCCGCATCTGATTCCCTCGCCCCCCCCCTCGCCCCTTCCCTCCGCGCTGTTGTCTCTTGCTGTTCTATTTCAGATCTGTGTTTATTGACATTGGACTTGAGCCATTAGGGAGATTTAACAAGTCAAAGCAGTAAATTCAAGAGACGCGCCGAGCTGCGTATTTGTTTGAAATGAGCATCCCAACGTTTGGGGGCGCGGGCGGAGGAGCGCGGCTGAGGGCGCGGTGCCGAGGGGGGTCCTCGGGCTCGGGTAATCGCTGAGATAAAGAGGAAAATGGCATTTTAAAAGTACGATGGCCACTCATACTATCGCATTATGCAGGAAGACAGCTATTGCACCTTTTGAAAATATTTTGCTTTGGGGCATAATCTTTTCAGATCGTTATCTCCGCCGTTACTATATAGTTAAAAAAAAAAAAACTGTGAAAATGCAGCTTCATCTTCTTAGCTGAGCTCAGATTTCATCTTTGAGGATTTGTTCTGACTGCTAGATCTTAAAAGAAAAAAAGGAAAGGAAGGAGAAAAAGCGTCCTCGTCGTCTAAAAATGTAGGTCACTGCTTGTTTAGGAAAAGTTTGTCGAGTTATGTGTCCATTGATCTGGTGATAAGTTTTGAATGCTTTCTTTAGCTGATCGTGTTGATATAATCGTGGGTTGGACTTGATGAATGAGTTCAGTTGTCCCCCATCTGACAAGCTTTAGCAGCTTCATGCATTTTAATCAGCCCAGTGATTCATGTATTTTCCACCTTTTTTCTGTGTGTGGGATCCGTTCTCTTTTAAAAAAAATGGTCACAACTGGATTAATTGCCCTCTGCATTAATCTTAAAACTTTTGCAAGGACCTTGTGGTATGTAGTAAGGAAACGGGGATGTCACTTACTGTGTTTATGGTCCAGAAATTCAGAAAGAGATCAGTCAGAGACAAAACCTCTGGAGCATCGTTGCCGTAGAATTCGTGAATCCTGTCGGTTCATTAGAATACAATGTCATTTTCTTTCTAGAAAGCACTTCAGTACGTGTTTCTCTCGTAACTGCACTCACATACTGCCTCATCCCTGAGACACTTCGTTACTAATTTCATCAGATTGCTTCTGTCATTTTCAATGCTGCAGATCCCTGTAAAATCCCTAACAGATTTGAAGAACCCCTGCAGAAAGTGCCCTGGATCCAGTTTTTGCTGTAACTGCTTTGCCCTTACTTTTTCAAGGGGACTGTATATTGAATTATTGAAGAACGGGTACAGTTTTAAGTGGTACAGTTTGCAATCTGCCGTTTTGGGAAAGTGTTGATAAATAGAGATGGAGAAATTGTAGCAGTGGTTGGACTAACTCTAGTGCTTGAGAAGGTTTAAATGACAGGTAAAGGGCTATGATAGATCACTTTTACTCAAAAGATTTTGAGATGCCACTTGTAAGAAAAAAACACTACTGACAAAAAATTCAGTATTCTCAGTCTTAAAAGGTAACTAATTCTTTAAAAATGTTTCTGTTAACTCTGTATTGCAGGAGCTTACTAATTTTTATCCTCTTTAGACAAAATGTAAAACTGGGATTACATAGGTGATAAGTTACACACAGAGGCATAAACATAAAATGTGCATATATTCGGTATAAGTGTAAAGGGCACAAATGCAGATATGTGTGTATATGCATAGATGTGTACATATATATATATAGATATAAACCCCACAGAACACATTTAGTGTGTTATCCCTTTGGTAAACCAGCAATATTGACAACTTTATCTAAGATATTGAGGTATGTTAATAACTATATTTATAGTAACCTTGCTTGAAACGGCTGGTTAGATTATCTAAATATTGGAATAACGCCATTCTTTCGTCATGACCATTTGCTTTTCTCATTTAAACTCTTTAAAAAGACAAATAAGAAACTAAATCTGCATTTAGATATTTTAATGAGAAAATATTATTTGGACGACTAGGTTCATAATTTAATGTAGACACTTTTTAAACTTTGTCTTAAAACACACATGCTGTGAACAAGAACACCAATATTTAAAATACCATGCTTATTCTGTACAGAAAAAAAAAGTTAAAAAGAAATGTCTTTACAGCTTCAATAGACACTAATGCCATTTCGAAGGGATGTTCTTTTTTTTTTCCTTAACTTAAGCAGCTCACAACAGAACAACAGTTCAGTTTCCAGCAAACTACCTAAAACTAGAAAGGAGGATATCAAACAAAAGTGCATTTTACACATTTTATAATCATTCATATGCACAAACATTTACAGTTTCCCTAGCCCCCTCTCTCGTCTGCAAAGCTCCAGCAGAAATCAAGATGACCTCCACAGTTTGTACCTGCTGTTGTATTACTTTTCCACATTTTATCAGTGACTTCAGCACTTTTTCTTTAAGCTATATCAGTCTTGTGCTTGGTAATAGGTCTATTTTTATTATAATTATTGTTGTTGTTTGTTTTTAAGCTATGAAATAAATAGCTACAAAATTTTAAAAATAACAACAACAACCAAAAAACAACAACAACAACGAAAATCTCAATTCCTCAAACCTTCGGGTTAATGAGAAGTTGACAAATCAGCTTCTCCTTCTCCTTCACCTGAAAACTACAGGAAACATCCACGTTACAACAGGTACTGCAAAAGGGACCTCATCTGATTTACAGTACAGATGCAAGTTCAGTATTTACATTAAAACAGGCGCTTTGTAAACATTATAGTAATGGAGTGAGTGGACCGGTGCGGTTCCGCCGCGTGGTGTCCTGTTCCCGCACCTGCGGGCCCGGCCGCCCCCGCCCCGCTGCTGCTCGGGGCCGGCGGAGCCCGCGGGTCCCGCAGACCCGCCCCGCGGAAACCCTGCCCTGTGCGGGACAGCGGGACACGCACCCGCACAAAGGACGCGAGCACTTCCCGGCGTTTCCAAGATCCAAGCGTTTGCTGCTTGGAGGCTGGAAACGTCGCTGCTCTCCCGCAGTGAGGCGGCAGCAAACCCTGTTTCTGATATTAAAGATCGGTCCTGTATAAACCCCTGCTCTTCCCCATAGGAAGGGAAGGAGGTGCCGCCGGACCAGGCTTGCCTGGTCACCGGCAAATCGAAGATGCCTGAAGTACTTTTGGAAAACTAGCGATGCGAGTGGCGGTTCCTACAGGGCGGGAGAGGGCGGGCCGGGCCGGTTCCTTTCGCCTCAGAAGAACGGAAAACAAAAGTTCAGAACCAGGGGAGAAGCCGAGCCTCGAGGGAGGGCTCGGCTGAAGGGGCGAAGCGGAAAGGCAGCTCACGCGAACGGCAAACCTCGGTTTCCCGCGGGGAGCTGTCTCTGCTTTAGAGGAAAAGAGTAGAGAGTAGAGGGGAAAGATGCGGAAGGAGGGAGAGAAGGGGAGGGAGAAGAGCTCCGAGGAAACTTTGGGAGAAAGGGGAAGGCAGAGTCCGTGCAGGCGGCCCGGGTCAGTGCACCGCCACAGAGTGCAGGGCGGGCGCCGGGCTAGTGAGAGTCTCGCTGGGGGTGGCCGGGCTGCTTTGGCTGGTGGCCGTCTGCGAGGACGTGGGGCTGAGGGAGGGCGGCGAGTTCGAGAGGATGGTGGGGATGGGCGCGGGCAGGGCGGGCAGGGCCGGCACCGCGGCGGGGGTAGGCTTGATGGGGACGGGGATGGCCGGCAAAGTCTGCCCCCCATGGCAGAGCGGCTTGATGGGCACGCCGTAGGCGCCGTACTCGCTGCTGGCCATAGAGATGGGGGTGGCGGTGTCGATCATGCCGGAGCTGTACATGTGGGGCCAGCCCGTGCCAATGGAGCTGCCCACCGTAGTCAACTGGTTGGGGAGGGGGTAGGCGGCCGGCATGGGCTGCATCGTGGAAAAGGCGAGGCCTCCGGGCATCTTGTACTCTCTGGCGATGATGTTCTCGATGGCGAAGGGGTGCTTGAAGCTGGAAGGCTGGGACACGCCGAGGTTATACGTGGACATCTGGGGCAGGTGGGTGCCGGTGGCCGCAAGGGCGCTGAGCCGCAGCTTCGCCTGCTGCTGCAGGTACTGCGCCGCGTCCGCCGGCTTGCTGGGGGCCAGGTGGTCCGACTTGACCACCTTGAAGCGCTTGCGGCGGCGCAGGAAGCTGCCGTTCTCGAACATGTCCCCGCAGCTGGGATGCAGCGCCCAGAAGCTGCCCTTGCCCGGCTGGTCTGGGCGGCGCGGGATCTTGATGAAGCAGTCGTTGAAGGAGAGGTTGTGGCGGAGGGAGTTCTGCCAGCGTTGCGTGTTCTCCCGGTAGTAGGGGAAGCGGTCCATGATGAACTTGTAGATCTCGCTCAGGGGCAGCATCTTCTCCGGGGAGCTCTGGATCGCCATGGCGGTCAGCGAGATGTAGGAGTAGGGAGGAAGGCAAAAACATCTTCTCAGGAAACAAAGATCTTTGTGCTCGCAAAAGCTCAACAAAGCACAAGAGGTTGCTGTGACCATCTACACCCCATAGTGACCATNGGAAAGGGATGAGTCCGAGAGGATTTGCGCGGTCGCCCAGTCGGGGCAGCCGTTGGGTCTGGGGCCGGGCTGGAGAAAGGAGGACACAGGGAAGGGGCACGGTGGATCTCAGCCCTCGGGGTGGGGGCGGAGGAAAGACGGATGGGGCCAGGAAAAAAACAGCCCGGAGCTCTGTGTGGCCGGCGGGGGAAAAGCGATGTGCCTCTCCCGGCTCCGGCCTCCCTCAGCCTGGCCTTCCCGCAGCAGCCCGTGTCCGTAAAGTTACTCTAGTGATAGCTCTATCTTCTGGTCTCGGCGAGAAGGAGAAGGGGACCCAATCCTATCCCCTCCCCTCGTCTCCCACTCCATGTTAGCCCCTGCATATGCCCACCTTAAAGTTGCTGGAAGTTGACAGTCCGCATCCGGGATGCAGCTGGGAGTCCGGACTCCTTCCCACCCCGCTCCTCCGGCGTGTCTCTCGCTCCTTTCACGGCCACTCTGCTCCGATTTAGCCCCGAGGAGGCAGCGAGCTGGCTTGGTTTTGGGAATCCTCTTGTACACCCCTCCCTTCGTCTCCGCGGGCTGAATCAGCTTCTTTTACACCACCGGCAGCTGGACTGTAGCAGAGGCTTGTTTGCTTCTCTGCAGCCGCGATGAGCTAAGTAGTTGCCTCCATGTCCTTCCTCTAACCATCTGATAGTTTTATGTGGTGACATGAGCAGAAAAGACCCCTGTAGAGGCGCTTCATTAATGTGCCACTTCTTTGCTATCATATGACAATCGCCTTGGGAGCAGGGGGAGGGGAGCCGGGGAGGAGGGGGCTGGAGAGAAAGGCATAATCTGGTTTCATTTACACCTATTTACATGGACACCTTGGGCCAATGGGAATCATTTCCATTTGAAGACAAGGCGAGGGGTGAAAAGGCTCCGCCAGCGGAATTGCAGTGCGATGGTACTCGGTGGCTGGGGGTGGGGGGGAAGGTATGCACTAACCTCTCTGTGGACTTTGCAGGAAGCTTAGTCTGCAATTCGCACTTACAAATGGAGGTACTGAGCAGTGGGATGTTTGACATGGAAATTGCTTGGCTGTGGTATTCTGTTTGTTCTGCATTGTTATCTGATTTGTATTGTTGGCTAACTTAAGGCAAGCCTTTTTCTCTGTAACGAGAGACTTTCTCTTTGCCAAATCCGCCCTCCTCGAGCGAAGGTTCTTTCGAGGAGCGATGAGATCGAGGCTCCTCAGTAGCCGCCCCGGGAAGTTTCTCTCCCCCCACCCTCTGACCTCCCCCAGCCCATGCGGGACCGTTGCTCCAGTTCCGCGGACCTGTTGGTGTAAGGCCATGGGAGTCGTCCTAAATACAGCACAGCGAACAGGCTCCTGGCCATGGCACAGCCCCAGTGTGCTCGGTAACGAGCTGCCCTTCACGCCGCTATTCTGCCGCGGGGCCGAGGTGGATCCGCTTGCGCGTTCTCCGGCCTCGAGGCTGAGGGGTCCCGCAGAGGTGCCCCGGGCTAACCAGTGTCACCGGTCTCTGTGCTAAATACCGGCAACTCGACACCTTCTGTGGGATTTGCGTGATATGTCTCAGACCGTTCGTCCGCCTCCCTGCTTCTCGGTGCGCACTTGTGTGTGTAGGAGCAGGCAGCATGTGGAGCACCCGAGCTGCGGGTCTCTGCTCCACAGTACTCTCTCCTCCCTGGGAACCAAGGCTCGATCCTGCAACCGCAGCCCAGACGAGCAACTCACTGCCAGACGTGTGTCCTGGGGGGAGGATCAGGCCCGGAAGGTCCCAGGTTTGCCCTGGCACAGGAGGGAAGTTTGTATGATGTGTATTCCCGAGGCTGCGGTGTATCCTGTCACCCTGGAGCCAGAAATAAAGATTGTCTCGGGAGCTGAAAGCCCTGGGAGGAAAAGCCTTTGCGGTGAATACACATCAACTCCATTAACAATATTTTCAGAGTCGGTCAATAACTCACCAAAACGTAACTTAAACACGATGAATTTAGGAGATTAAACAATTTCATTAATATTGAAATGGCTGCTTGGGCTGAGCGCGCGCTCTTGAAATGCAAGCGCACGTTTTTCAATATTAACAGAAGTACTTGAAAAGAAGAATAATGTCACCTTCTTTATTCAGAAAAAATAGCCGGGCTGGGGGAGGGAGCGCGGCGGTGGCTCCGTGCAGCGCGGCTGCTGCGCGACAGGCTCTGTGGGTGCCTTGGAGTCTTCTCGGAGGGACGGTCCCCAGCAAGCAGGGCTCCCTCAAACCTGTCAGCAGCCTGAAAACGCATTTCGCTCCTCGACCAGCGCCGACCTCGTGTGTGTTACACTGCGCTCCCCTCGTTCCAAGCGGCCTGCCCTTGGTACCATCTAATCCCTCTCTCTCGGGGCAGCATGTCGTTTAGAGAATAATGAGCAAATAATTGTGTTTCTAGGAATCCGAGAAGCCGACCGGCCCCGCATTGCCGAGCTAACGAGCCCTTTTGGGGGGAGCTCTGTCGCACGTCACGCTTCGTCCCTTGCAGAGAAGGGCCCGGGAGTGTTTGCGGTTCAGAGCCCGGGAGGTGCCTTGCTCAGTTAACGGGCTCTGAGATGCTTCGTCCAGCCGGGCAGGGCAGGAATGCAGCCTCCAAAAACAATTTTTGTTTGGAGGGGTAAGAGGTGATAAGACGATGGACGTTTGTTAGGGAGTAGGAAAGACAACACTCTGAAATGAGAAGAGATTCTTTCCAGCGTCCCCTAGGATACTAGAGAGAAGGCTTCTATTTTTGTACTGAGAGCCCCCAAAGATGTGGGTGTAAGAGGTATCTCCCTCCCACACACAGTCCCCAGCCCCCCGTCCCCAACTACTAACACCCTTCAGTTCGGGTCTTATCTCTCAGCCCAAATTCTCTCCTGGGATGCCTGTGAAAAGGACTCCTCAGAAACAGCACGGGAGTGAGTAAAATTCACAAACTGACAAATTCTTTTCTTCCTCTTTTTGCCGCTACCTTTTCTTTTCGAAGAAAGAAAACAAAACAACCGCTGGCGCAAAAGGGAACCGAAAGCTGTAAAGTTAAAGAAAAGTCGACTTCCGTTGTCATTTGCTACCCCGAGTGCGAACGAGGTATGGCTGTAAGGCGCCCGATTTTTTTTTTTCCATAGCAAAGGAATGTGTGAGGGGTAGGGCAGGCGAAGTCATCTTAGTAATTGATACCCAAAGTTTCACCTCGAGTTAAGCACACAACAGACGATAGACTTGGGCAATATATGTTTTAAATGTAACTTGTAGCATTTGCCTTTTACTTTGAAAGCCAATATTAGGGAGGAGGAGAGGGTGCAAGTGAAGCCAAATCCATTGTGTAGGAAACCAAAACAAATAGACGTTTTTCTCAAATCTAATTCAAATAAGGAGCTCAGAGGAAGTGTTGGGAAAACTGTATAAAATACACATAAGTCAATTATATCAATGTGCAAACCCAATGGAAATCTATTTCGTGCAAGAGCCATTCAGCCCTTGCATGGACCTCATCATGGACCACCTTTCTGCATGGAAGGTTTGCAATAGCGCCCTTTCCCACAAGCAAGACCACACACGTTTACAGATTTGGTAATAATTTATGCTAATTTTCCTCCATAAATCCACAATTCGCCTCAGTGGCAAGCAGGTCTGTTCAGAGAGGAAAAGGAGACAGAAAAGTGACAAATACAATATTGATTTTGAATCCTTATGGCTCCTAGCAGGTGTGTAGCTTTGCAGAGGGGAGGAGTGGGAGAGCGGCTGTGGGGGAAGCCAAGAAGTTTTCTAAGGATAGAAAAAATCCACTCTCTGCGAGAGAATAGCTCACAACCTTGTTAATATTTACAAACCAGTTGGGAGAAAAGAGAAGGGAGGGGGGAAGTACCAGCTTCTTAGGGTTTCCTAGGCTGCAAAACACAATGCCAGGCTCTGAGCAAGCTTCCCTCGTTTTGGAAAGTCAACTCCAGGCTGCTTGTTGTGGCTACATTTTGGCTAAGCTTTGCTCTCTCATTTTTTGTGATGGTTCTTTTTACTTCTCGGGGGCAGGAAGAGAGAAGGAAGCTGAGAGATTTGGGGTCTCCTGCTTTTCTGTAGGTTGAATTCCCGGTGCGGTTTTCCGAAGCGCTCCGGCCGCTCGGGGAACGGCGGGGCTTTGTCCCACCCCACATTCTTCACCAAATCTGCCACTTTGGCGTGAAACTACTTAGCGCCCTTTCAAAAGGATTTTGTTCATTTCCCAGTGAGCACCAAAGAAACTCCCCCGGCCTGTCAAGGCTGGACTGAGAACTGCTCCCCAAACTTGTATTCCTGATAGCTTGGGATGTGCGGTGCGCTTTGTGCCCCGGGGGGCCCGGTCGGCTGCGCCCCTCGGGGCCCGGGGCTCCCTGCGCTGGGCTCGGCCGCCCCTGCTCTGCCCCCGCCACCCTCCTCAGAGCCGGCTGCCTGTGAGTGATGTCCTCAGCCGCCCCGTCGGGGATTTCAAGCGCCACCAGCCCCGACTCGCCGGGGGTGCACCCGAGGACGGCTGGTCCTCGTGACCCGTGCTCATCGCTCCCGGGTCTCGGCCCCGGCCCCCATTCCGGCCCCCGCGCTCGGACCACCCGAAATCCTTAACCCCGAGAGGAGGCTGTTGATCCCGCTCGTCGCTCCTGGGGCTGTCCCGGAGCACCTCGTCCTGGCCGGAGCCGGTTTCCCGGAAGAGCTCTTTTCCCTCTGGCCCCGGGGGCAATCCGCGCGCGGGTAGAAGCAGCACCGCAGCCCGCCCTCTCTCACATCCCCGGTTCCTCCCCGGGACGGCTCCGAGGAGCGCCAGGGTTACACCGAGCGCGTGAGCGCTGCCCCCGCCGTGCCGCTCTCCGCACCCTCCTCGGCAGCACCTGTCCCCCGCCCGTCCCAACCTTCGCGGGGCCAGGCAAGTGCTCCCGGGGCCGCGGGCTCGGCCACCGCATCAGCGGGGACTCCCCGGCGTTTGGTTAAGCACTGTGCTGTCAGTGTGCGTTCCGGCTTCAGTCCCGACGTTTTTGCCCTGAGAGCCTCCTGTCTTAGTACTAAACTTCCCCTGCCTTCCCGGAGGCGCTGGAGTATTTGTCTACACGTTTGGGATTTGTTGTTTGGTTTATTTATTTATTTGTAAAAGTATCAGGGGAGGCCTCACAAACTTTTTCTTTTTAATCTTCCCTTTTAAACAAATGTCGCGTTTCAAGCTGCCCTCTCTTCTCCTTTTCGCATTGTAGGAAATATTGAAAATGCCACCTTGGTATTGAAGGGATTAACTTGCTTTTCTCCCAGCCGCTAACTCTGGTGTAAAGGGAGCAGTAGATCAACTGTATAATGTGTGCACTGTTTGGTCATTTGTACAAGCAGAACAAAGGTTGAGCTAAGCCAAATTGCATTGCACTTGTGAACCGAGTCCCAATTTGAAGTATCTTTTACAGCAGGGGGAATGAGAACAATTTCGTGTATGTCTAAAAGGGAATAACAAAGCCACTTTCTAGAGCATCTCAAAGTGAAGTAGTGAGGCGTGACATTCCCAGGGTGAGGAGGGACAAAGGCAGGGTCAGGGGGATGAAAAAGGGAATCAAACAGCCACTTTCACATGTCTGCCCTCAACTGCTGCACCTCTCCATAATAGGAAACAACTGTTGTAAAAAGGGGGATTGCTCCCATTCATTCAAAATAGCAAATGATAGCTAAACAACATTGTCAAAACTGAATCAACTTCTGTGCAGTACCACCCAGAAAAAGGTATTGTGTTTTGGTTAATAGCTGGGTGGAGCAAACTTGATTTTCCTTTTTCTTTCTTTTCTTTCTTTTCTTTCTCTCTCTTTTTTTTTTTTTCAAGGACTCTTCTTTCCAAATGCGTCTGTTTCATAAACTTAAATTTTTTTATCATCAGCCCTTTTTTTAACAAGACATGCTCATCTCATTCACGCTTTCTCCCACAGTTTGCTCTTGTCTTGGCGTCCCATGCAGAACCAGAAAGAAAAAAAAAAAATTAGGCTGAGTCCCGTTCCCGCTGCGGTCAGAACGGTAGTGCAAAATCCGTACGCAATGTAAATCTTTCTCGAATTGCATGTCCACGTCGCCCGGCAAAACCACCTTTAAATGACCAAGTTATTACTTAGCCAAACATTGTGAAATGGTTTTTATGACAATTGACGATGATTTTAAATTGCATATCCACAAGAATAATGGCGCGCACGTTACGGTTATTTCCCCTCTTTAAAACCAAAGGTAATAACTGCTTGCGGAATTCGGGCTCGGGCAAACTTTTTCCTGCATTGTGTGAAGTCTTTAACGAGCCGGGCTTTAATTAGGGTCAGAACTTTGAATGCTTGTGTTTTTCTCCCTGTTGGCGGGGGGCATGTTTGCCAACAGATCCGTGAGTTGCCGCCGCGAAGCCGCAGCGCGGTGGGGGGGTGTGGTGGTTGTGTGGGCGCCGGGGCTCTGCGCTTTCCCTTCCTGCCGCAGCGCCCCCCGCCCGGCTGCCACCCACCGAGCTGCCCAGGGACCGGGAAGACAATTCCTGAGCTCAGGGCTCTCCGCCCCCGCGGCCCCGCCGGGCCCCACTCCTGGGCGGGACGGGACAGGGCAACACCGCCCGCCAGAGCCCCCCCGGCGCCCGCACACCTGCGAGGTGCGGGCCCGTCTTACGGGGAAGGGGCAGCGCCTTCCTCGGCCACGCTGTGTCCCCGGAAAAGCGGAGGGGCTGTCCGTCCCCTCCCCGAGCTGCGGGGCCGAGCCCAGAGCCCACCCCACGGCGAGGCCGAATGCTCCGCACCGCGCCCCGCCCCGCGCCCGTGCAGCGCGGGGAAGGTGACAGGGCAGCCTGGTGGCTGCAGGAGAAGCGCTGGCTGCGTTTCCCGAGTCCAGCGGCTTCCATCGCTTCCTTACATCTGTTGACATCCTCCGCCCGCCTCAGTTCCCTGCCGCTGTACTCACGACGCGAGCAAAGCTCCCGTCTTCCCATCAACCCTCAGCTCTGCAGCAAAAACCATATTAACCTTCTTTAATATTTCATTCCTGGAAGAGATTCTTTGGTTCTAACTTTAGAAAAGATTTCCCCGCAGCGACTTCTTCCTATATATTTTTTTTCCTCTGTATTGTCGAGAGGTACGGTAGTCATACAGCATTCAATCAGCTAAAGAGGATAAAATTTGATAGAGGATTTTTTTACCCTTTTGGCGAGGGAA
Organism: Serilophus lunatus; assembly: GCA_013399895.1. Classification (NCBI taxonomy): domain Eukaryota; kingdom Metazoa; phylum Chordata; class Aves; order Passeriformes; family Eurylaimidae; genus Serilophus; species Serilophus lunatus. The sequence continues at coordinate 324,765 of VXBA01005139.1, read as the reverse complement.
GATTTTACATAGGAATAAAAGGCATTGCGGATGGCAGAGCTTTTTGAGCTCTGAGACCTACATGTCTGCGCTCTCGTTCAGAGGAGCCCCTTCGTGTTTCTTCCACTAAGAAATGTTTCTATCTAAGTTCTCTCTCCCTTGAACCACGACCTGTAGAACCCTTGCCCTGTATTTTGGGTGACGGCAGTTTCAGTCGTTTTCTCATCCAGGTAGAATTCCACTTTTAAGAAGCGCCCCCGGGAGCGGAAGGGACCCGGGCCCGGCTCTGAGCCCCGCGGACCTGTTGGCAGCCCCGCGCGGAGCTGCGCGGAGCCGGGCGGAGCTGCCTGGGTAAACTGCTTGTGTATTTCACATTATCATCCCGCTATCTGCAGGCAATGTAGATTTTCTAAAGATCTAATGAATAAACAACCAGCAAGTGCTGGCGGTGTAATTTACATTGTTAATGCCTACATGTGTATAATAAATATGCATTTGTATGTCTTCAAATAAACTCTTTTTAGTTTCTAACCTGTGGTGATTTTTTAAAAAGCTGTCTTTTCCAAGAAAACAATTTTTCTTTTTCGTTTCCTGAGCTGGTAGGGAAGGAAAAGACCTAGCAAAGCGTTTGGCGCCTGTTTTTCAGTGAGAGCAGGGGCTGCGCGGGCCTGGGCGCAGCCTGCCCAACGAGCCCCTGGCGCGGCGGGCGCAGCCCCCTCCCGCTCCCCCGGCGCGGGATGGAGGCCGCGGCCAGGCAGCGGCAGGCACTCCTTTCTCAATGCAACTTGCCACGCTTTTAACAGCAGAACAATTTAAATGTACAATATTAGCTCACAGTATTAGTCTGGAGGTGCAAAGAACAATCCATTCAGAGACTGAGCTTCAAAGGCGCTGGATTCCCCTCAAGGAAAAGTTTACAAATGTGGCTGCTCCCTCCCTCCTTCTCTGCCTCCCCCTCCTCCCCTCCCTCGCCGGAGACAAACGGTTTTCCCTGAACGCTTCTGTAGAGGGCATCCCTGACCAGATTTCTCCCACCTCGCCGAGCAGAGCCCGCTCCCCTCGCTTTGCACCGCGGTTACTCCGTGCGCGGCCCCGCCGCCCGCGACCGGGCTCCGCGCCGCCCTCGCGGGTCGCGCACCGGCAGCGGGAGTCGAAGGCGAAGCTCTCTCGCTTCCAGATCTCCAGGCTGAAAAGCCTGGCGCTTCGCAGCCCCTGCTGACTTCACCTTGGGAGGGATAAAGATTTTCTCCTCATTTTTTGCTACCAACCAGGTGCCACTTTCTTACACCGCTTGATGGCAAATGTCTCGTCTTCAGCGAGCTGGATCTGGCATACATTATTTTAATTAAGTCTATGGCGATTTACTTTCCTCTGAGATCCATTCCACGGTGCAATTAGGAACGTATTGGTGCTAGCACATATGAATATTCAGGAGAGTGTCAATTAATTAGCAGACAGAGGAATCTCATTATGGTGCTCAAAACCCTTTTAGTGCTAAGCAGAATTAAGGGGGCATTTGCCAATGTGCTGGATTAGTGAATATTTTACTGCGCGCTCATTTAACTTCATTATCATAGCACTTACGCTACTCTCTGATTTTATTAATTAAATTGCTCATTAATTTATCCAGAAAGGGGGATAAAAAGTTTTATGACGCCACGACACTCGCGTAGACGTCTCAAAGAGCCAACTCACGTCCTATCGCTCCTTAGGAAAGCGTTTTCCCGGGGCTGGCGGGTGTGTGGGCAGCGGGAGCGCACCTGCCCCACGCGCGTTGTCCCTCGCCCCTCAGCCAGTGACTTTTAGGTGCATTTTTATCTCCCCTCACCCCAGAGATAAGTGTAATACGGCAATTAGTGCTGCTGCAGCAAAGGGAAAAAGGGTATCGCTGGGAATTTGAAGCGTAGATGACGGGTTTCATCTCTTTTTCTACTTAAATCTGTTCTCAGCATCTGGGGAGCAGGAAAGCCCGCGATGCGATTAACCCCTTACTCGGTGCACAAACTGCAGAAAGAAGAGGCATAATCTCATTTTTTTCCTAGTATTATGGACAAAATCAAACGCGATCGCTTTTCAACAGAGACAGAAGTGTAACCGGAATGGTTTGCTGGGGAGGAGCGGCAATGTTTCCCGGGGCCGGGAGCAGCGAGCGCCGGGCGCGCTGGCAACGGGCTCGCAGTTTCTCAGCGCAATCAGAACTGTGAACATCAGAAGCCAGCGATCAGGATTGCACTCATTTTCTAATTAGGCAATACTTCAATTCTCATAATTTTTCCAAGGAGCATTGTATTAAGAGCAGCTATTAAAAAAAATGTCCGTGGGATATTGTGCTTTGCAAAAAACAAACAAAAATTCCCTCGGAAATGTTTAATATTAAATATTAATCGGATTTAAATTCAATAGCCGTATCTTGCGACAGTTATAGATGTGCAGGAAGCTATAGATAATCAGCCCTTGTGTATCTTCACGCAGGAGGGATCAAGCCGGTGTCAGCAGAGGCTCCACAGAGGAAAGGGAGACCGACAGAAATGTATCTTAAAAGTCACCTCCATTTCAACACCGAGCGCGGAGTTTGCCCAAAAAGGTTAGAAAGACAAATATTAAATCTGCTTTCACAAAGGGAGCCGCTAAATAGATCCGAAATTAATATGCATGTAAAATTAATTAGCTGCATTTCATGACATCAAAATAAGTACCTGGGAAACAAGAACACCTTCTGGGCATTTGGCACCATATGCTAAAATTACAGTTAATTGACTAATTACATAAATTAGGCATTAATTTTACAACACATCAAGTATAAAAGATATCTCAATTAATTGTAGAGGGAGGAGAAGGTTAAAGGGGAGGCTGACGGGCCGGGCCGGGCCGGGCCGGGCCGGGCACTGCGGGCGGGGAGCGCGGCCGGAGCCGCCGCCAACTTGGGGTGGTTGTTAACGCACGGAGCCGGAGAGCCGAGCTCATTAGAATCAATTACACCGCTGAAGATTGATTAGCGCGTGTCAGGGCGCGGCGTCCCGTGTGGAGCCGCCTTCCCGGGAGGGGATCCCGCCGGGAGCCGCTGGACCTGTCGCCCAGAGCACGGTAGGGCCCGGGGCTGGAGTGTGCCTTCCCTGCCTTGCCCCTGAGCCCTCCGGTCAGTGGAGCCTCCGGCCCTTCCCCGCACCCCTGCGTATTTTAATCCGTGGAGAAAATTTAGCTCTGTGGAGAAAAGGTGCAGGGCTGGGGTGGTTTCCAGTGAAGTTGGTCAGATTTTCCCCTTACTTTGCTATAATGAATTTAAGTTTCAAATATAAAGAGTTGAGGTAATCAGAGGCACAACAAACAGTTTTGGTGCCTCAGACGTGTGAGGTGATGTTCTCCACAGGCTCAGCACCTTGGAGCCTCCTCACCTGTCAGGGAGGATACCTGGCAGCCTTTTTTCAGCCCCTCAGAAAGAAAGGAGCATCCAGTTTTCCCTGACTGTACCCGAAAAGGTGTCAGGTTATCTGCAGTTTACCTTGGAGCTTTCAATTTAAGCACCGGGGAGGCTGTGTTAAAATGCAGGAAGGATTTTGAGCTAATGGGAATAATTATATCTTATGAGCTTAAAATGGCAAAATTCAAACCAGTACAAGAGCTCCAGGGACCAAAGAATGCCCAGGCCACGGAGCAGGTAGTAGAAAGATTATCATACTAAAAAAGTATTTGGGGAGGCACCAGCAAGTGTTTCCTTTTACCCTGGGATTTGCTGAACACCATAAAGTAAAGAAACAAGTCCTGCTCTACAGCTTTTGGCAAAGTGACTTTTAATGTTGCCGAAAAACGAGAGAAAATTTTCCTTAAGGGTACAGTAAAGCTGGGGCTGGACCTGTCCCAGCAGAACAGGAGGCCCATGGCAGCACCAGGGCTTCAGGGAGGGCTCACTTGTTTCTGCCTTTGTGGGAAGGTGTGGGGGCTCTTTAGGGCTCTCCGCTAGTTTCTTCTGTGAGTCTGCCTTAGTAATATAAATAACATTTGGCTTCCCTCCCCCTTTGTAAATAACTGTTCCATAGGAAGTGGTCTGGTTGCATGGTTAAGAATATAGTCTGAGTGTCGATGGGCTAGAAAACAGATGAAACCCTGCCACACGTCTATCTTTTTATTGAGACAAAATGTTCATTTTGATGTAGCAGTTTTGTGCTGTTGCCAGATGCTGAAGGTACTTGAGGGAGATGTTGACAAGTGGATAATTGTCAGCAGAACTAAAACAGACACTTTGTTTACAGTTGAGCATGATTAATTGAGAGTAAATAAAACAACAGCTCTGTTAATAAACTCTCTCAGCAGTTCAAGTTCAAAAGCAGGGAGCATGTTCCAGAAAGGGAGGCACTGAAACTGCTTGTACATAGGGGTCAGTAACTGAGCTTGATAATGAGAATGCACAGTGCATCACCCTCTAGGTTTCAAGACAACTGGTTTCCTACTTACTTTTTCTCTCTGCTGGTTTATTTTCTTCTCTCTCTCTCTGTGTCTCTCTTTTTTTTCTTTAATTTTGGCAAACATGACTGGATCACAAAGGGTTGTATATTAATTCAAAAGAAAGAATTGTGCATCTGAATGCTGGATACAGTTGACATACTTAGGTTAAAATGATGTGACAAAATTAGTCTGGAGAAACTTCATTAACAGTAAAATATAAAGAGATACATCAGTCTTTCTTTCAACACATGTTCAATGTGCATACTTTAAAACAGTAGTAAGTGGCACAAATTAGTGCTGGTGGTCATTAAATCCCAGGTGTACTCTGCTTTCTTTTTGCTGTTTTTGTGTTCTATTTGTATCTCATGTGTAATATTTACCCAGAATTGTACAGAAGGTGGCATAGTTAGTATCTGAGTGATATTTATGCTTCCCAGACTAGACAGCAGGCAGCTCAACTGGAGAGTGGGGGAAAATAGCGCTTACCAATCCACAGTTGCCCAAATGTGTTGTTTGTGCACATCTTTTTCAAAGTTATAATTTCCCCCCTCTCCTTTGTGCTTTGATCCACTCTGAAGCCACTTCCTTTGAATTATTCTCTCTTTAATGGACAGGAGCCCTACTAGGAGAGTGTTGTAGCAGCTGGCTTAGCCTCCCCAGTGTGCAGCACACTTTTAAGCAAAGTTATGAACCTGTTAATCTATATTCAAACTTTGTGCCTAGGTCCTGTCCTCGGGTGACTGGTAGTTTAAGGACAGCCCATCTGTGTGTACCTGTTGCCAAGGGGCATTCAAATGACTGCAGCTGCTCAGAGCCTGTAGACCTGTGCTTGTACTGAAGGAGAGGTAAGCTCTCTTACCTATGACTGTTGTGTATTTCTTCTTGAGTCAGTTTATTTGCAGCATGCAGGTTTGCAGTTTGTTGGGGGTTTTGGCATTTTTTTTTTTTTGGTACTAACGCTATCCTAGTATCATTGATTTCAACTGGAAAGGGTCCAGTGACAGCAGTCTGTGTCAGCTTTCAAGTCAGGCCCACGGTTTGAAGATGCTGTTCCTGGTGGCTGTGTTACAAACGCTCCTTTAGGAGTGGTTGGGTGCTACTCATGTATCACAGCCATATCCACTTTGAGGGATGGGAAGACTCAGGAATTCATAAGAGGTTGCATAGAAATACAGATTTATCCATCTCTTCAACATCCAAGTAACGTTAGATTATTATTTTGCACTCTGAAGGCCAGTCATGCTGCCAGTCTGCTGTCCAGGGATGTCATTGGCACCAAGGGCGCTCTAGTTCAGTGCGTGGTGGTGGTGTGGCTCCATCACCCCTGCACAATGGATGTGATGTTTCTAGCATTGCACCTGCTGCTTGCTGGCTGCTGGGCTCCAGTTCATGTGGGACCATGGATATTTGAGCCATGCCGAGGGTATTTATTCTAATTGTCAATAACTTGTCAGTTGGATTATTAATTACATTATACTCAATAGTTTACACTATCACAGCCAAGATGATTACTCTTTTTTGCTTTGAAGCCTCCTGTATCTTTAGTATTTTTCCAATTCCTTCCAAAACCTTTCCCCTGTGCTTTATCTGTGATCAAAACTTTGCTCATCCCTCATCTAGAATGTGTCTCTTCCTCTGGAGCATATGCTTGTCTAAGTTGCAGCAGTTGTTTCTCGCCTGTGCAGCTCAGCAGTGCCCCAGGATGCTCCCCAAAGGCTGCAGCACTTCAAAGGAAAAGCTGCAGGCTCAGAGCAGCCAGAAAACAGGCGCTTGCGGTGCTCTAAGCCCCAAAGGTGGCTGGTGGTAAGAGGAAAAGCTCCTTTCAAGGAGCAGCTTTGGAGTTTCCTTCTGTAGGGAAGCACTGGGCACTTCAGGGACAAGGCAGCAAGCCAGGACCCTCTATGCAGATTGTGAAGATCTTCCCAGAAGCTAGAGCAGCTGTGTGGGGAACTCCTGTGTGAGTCAAAGCACCAAGGGGGAGCATGGCAGGGGGGAAGTTGTTTCCTTTGCAGAGAGGTGAGGGATGGTCTGTTCTGCTGCTGGTAAGCTTTCAGCCCCCAAGCTACTGCTATATTATACTGACCTGAAGTTCACTGTGTTACTTGTTTGGATGGTGGTAGGTGTCAGCTCTCCAAAACAGAAAGCTCTACTTATTTGCAAGACAGAAGGGAAAAAAGTGTTTTCCATACTTATGTCGGCTTTGTATTTTCATTCGAATGTCTGGTGAAGGACTGACTGTCAGATAGAACAGCCTTCTGAGATAATACCTCTTTGAGCCTAACTTACCTAGCACCCTTAAAGGATAAGTTCTCTAATGGAGCCATAGAACTCAAAAAATAGGCCCAAAGACAGAAGGTTCTCCTTCAGTTGACATCAGTGGAACTGATGTATTTTACAAATTGTAATGACCACGTGAGTTATATGTGACTTATGAATGAGGTCCAGTTCCTTTATGGCCCAGGCACAAGCGCTATGACCTACAGGAATGTAGGAATGTCAAAATTCTCCATAATTGGCTCTGTAGTCTAGAGCAAATGCTGAAAAGTCTAAATGACTCTCATATTTTGTAATATCAGTAAAGAACAGTAATTCCAAATATCTGTAATATATCAGTAATATCAGTAATACCAAAAGGCTCAATCAAAAGTCCAGGCCTCGCTGGAGAAAGCAATGTACCACCTCATACTCTCCTACTTTTTACAGAGCTTTTCAGCTGGTGTGGTTTGGCAGCTGTGTTGGACTGATAAGATGGTCTGTGTTGGACTTGATAACTGGCCCAGGAGAAGTTCCTGGCTTTCTTGCCAGGTCAGTTGCCCTGTCACTATAATGTTCTGGGGTATTAAGGGATGTAGCATGACCTTTTCTCATTACCAGAAATTACTACTTGTGGATCCTGAGAGCAGTCCTGCTCTGGGCAAAACCTCAAGGCAACCAGTCACTTGCTGCTTCATTATCTTGAAAGACCTTAAGTTGGAGTCAGAATTGAAAGAATGAGCCAGATTTATGAAGGTGAATGTGTTTGCAGCTGACAAGAGTGGACATCCGCTGAGATTCCTAGGTAGCTGTGGAAGTGTGAATGCCATGTGCCTGATCTACTTTATGTGCACATGCTGTCCAATTAAACAGTTGCATGGGTATTGAAGTCTACTTAAGTGATGTTTATCCTGCTATGTACTCTTTGGGAAGAGATTGTCTTATTATCCATTAGCTATTTCTTCAGGAAAAAAAAAAAAGAACTTTTTAAATAGGATTTGTACCTGGACATCCTGAGAGATATAACTGTTACACACAGAATTACACAGAATCAACAAGGTTGGAAAAGACCGTAGAGATCATCAAGTCCAACCTTTACCTAGGTTAACAACCTATCCAACGCCAGTCTAACATCTAAACCATCTAAACCATGTCACATCTCCTTCTGCACTCAGTGTGTAAAGTTTGTATGCATTTGCAAAGTAGAACTTTGCTGAATTTAGTTGTCATTAATGGTCAGAGATGCTGTGGCACTTGTACTTCGTAAGTCAATTAAACATAAAACATTGTAACAGGATTATTAGAAAGCACTGAATGCTTGAGAATAGATGTGATACAGGAAGGGGCACAAAATTGCTGTGTACTTAGCGTGCATAATGCAGCTTGCTCAATTTGTTCCTGGCTATTCATAGCAGAGTACATTTTCTCTTTTTAATTGCTCAAGATGACAAGACCTTTTAATTAAGGTGGCATCTATAGTATTCATATACTGCAAAACCCACAAATGACTAAAACTTAATAGCATCGTAAAAACTATGGTTAAAGCTTTTACCAACACTGCCATCACAGCAAAAGGTTTTAAATCAACTACATCAGCCGTGAACTTATGCCTACACAGAGGCTACTGATTCAGAGAGCAGTAACTGATGTCTTTCCATAGTGAAATGGTGCCTTTGTGGGTTTTTTATGGTTGTAATAATGAAACTTGTAAATGGCCCTTCTGTCTCCTCAGCTGTACCTGCCCTCCCATGGCAAGTTTCTGCCACTTCTGTAGTATCTTGCGTCCAGTTAGAAGATACTGTTGGAGAAAGAGGATAAAACTATTCTTCTTTGCTTAAAATTTTTCTGCAGGCTGACAGCAGGGCAGGGAATGGGAGTATTGCATATGGAGAGAGGCGTGGAAGCTGGCAGACAGCTTTAGATGCCATAGGAGCAGATTTAGGCAGGAACCTCAGTGCTGCTCAGCTTTTGGCACTGACTCACTGTCTCACTTGAAGTGAGCCACATCGTCCAGTTCAGGGGTCTCGTGATTGCAGTAGTGTCAGTACTGTAAATTCTGATGTTAAGCTCCTGGCAAGGATGTGTGCATAGACACCTTATTTTGTGTCTTCCCCTTTTCCTTACAATGGCAGTCTTATGTTTGCTGGGCTGGCATTTGTGGTGGGGATGCCATAGGTTCCTATACTGTGGCATCCCAGGAATCTCTAGGAGGTGCATCCCACTGCTAAGGTGAGGTACAGGTCAGCTGGACATCATCAGGTTTTGCCTTGGTAACTCTGGTAAAAATGGGTATGGTTCTTGGTTACTTTTGTAAGGACTTGGGATTTCTTCTTTCTTTTTCCTTGGAATATAAAGGAATATTATGCAGGTGCTTAAGGTCGGACCTTATTTCTGGCAAGAGATTTTGTGTTTCTCATCACTTTTGTGTACATGTAGCAGTTTTGCAGGCATTTCTTTTTGCACAGAATTAGGTATTAAACAGTTTTAGTCATGATGTCATGATGCTCATAGTTCCTTGAGTACACCCTCTTATCAATTAAGAAACAAACCAGTTTGTATAATCCAACATTTGCCTTGGGATTAGTTCAGAAAGCAACACGATTTCTACTTTATTGCTAAAAATACTGTGTTGTTTACCAGATGAGTATTTAAATAATTTAAAGATGGTATTCTAAAGAGAAACCTTGTTAGAGTAAAAAGTACTTTATCATGAGAACCTCTAGAAAGAGAGAACAGAGTAAACAGGAAAAGAGGAAGGGATATTGGATGTATAAAATTAACACTTAGCAACACTAAAATGAATTGTCTTAATCATGTCTGGTTGGTTTAACACATTCTGTAGAAACTTCTCAGACCATTTTATCCCTGAACAAATTTCTGTTGTTTTACAAACCTGTTGAGTTAAAGGTCTTCACTTTGGCTTTTGTCAAACTGCCACATGCAGACCACCACTTTCTGCAAGGGAAAAAAATTGAAATGGGACATGGAAAGAGTAGGATGAAAATATGTAAATGGATTTTCTTAAAATGTGACCGCTTATTTGAGCCCCAAATCACAGAAGTTCATCTGTTCAATAACTTGCAAACACATGCTTAAATTTAATCCTAGAGATGAAAATATTTGGTAAATGTTGTCCTAAATAGAGTTAAGTTTTTAAATGTCCTTTGTGCATTTCCCATTGTTTAAGAGTCTTCCTTTTTCTGCAATAAGAAAAAAATAATAAAAATGCAGTCAGAAACAGAATTTTGGCTGTAAATGTGAAGATCTGAGAACTGCGTAGGACAAGATTTGTAGATGGGGATTGCAATTGGAGTACTGGGTATCAATGGGAAATGTAGGTAAGATTGTAGTCCCACAATAATTCCCCTGTGTTCTTTTTATATTTGTGTACTCAGCACATTAGCACAGCTTATTCTCACCCAAGAGCCAACACTTGGAAAATAACATTGCTTACAATATAGAAGTTGTCATGTTGAGGAAGGGTCAGTTCCTCTAAAATAATCCAGTGTCAAGTGATCCAAAGAGTTTGGAAAACATGATGAAAGTGATGTTGTTTCCTATCCTGGGTGCTTTAAGCAATGAAACCTCCAGCACTAACAATGGTTTTAGGGCCACCAGTATTTGTGGTTTTAGTCAGACTTGGTGGGTGTTTGGTACCACTCAGGATTCAGTGACACTCCCTGGGTAACCTGTGGCTGATTTTGTATCTGTGCTGGAAGGAACGGGATTTGGTTGTGCTTGGTGCTCTCAAATGCCATGGTAGCAGGGAGCTGTGCTGCCTCTCCCCCCTGCAGGGTATTGAAGACAAGACAGTTGCAGTGAGGAAAGAGATGCTTGGCTCTGGAATTAATTCCCTGTCTATTTGTCTCATGGAGCTTAGAGTTCAACTCCAGGGCATATTTCAAGGCGACATTTATGCTTGGGGACAGGTCTGACAGCGGCACTCTGTGCAGCACTCCCACTGACTTCAATGAGAGTTCCTCACAGACAGCCAGGGGAGAATGGCCTTGAAGTTTGTGGCACAGAGTGTGGCTCGAGGAAATGTGTGCATGTTTTGTGCTTTGGGTGTGTTTGAATGAATGTGCTGCCAATCTAGTAGTGTTTTGGGCCCTGATCCTGCTGTGTGGATTCAATGGGCACGTACATACTGATGAATGCAGCACATTGGACATTAATTTATGGGAATTTTGTAAGCAAATATTATGTATGTAGCAGGTGTAATAAACATGGTTTTGGAAGCTGCAAATAATAATAAAAAAGCATATTTATGGGTTTGCTAATTTGTTTTGGCTTTTTTATGGTTACTACAGATGCTATTGTTTTGAGACACTTGTTTAATAGAGAGAGAAGAAAGAACAAAATAGGCATGTTCAGCAATGTCAGCAGCACTCGCAGGCTGTCATCTGTACCAGTAGACAAGTCTTTAAATGTCAATATTTTTTAAAGGAGGGGGAAAAAAATCAATTTGAGTATTTGCCCTTCCCAAAGAGCAGATATGGATAAAAATAGAAAAATAATTTCCAAATATTTCCTGTGGAGTTCTGATGAAGCAAATAATGACATCAAAGGAAAACTGAAAATGATGCTTGCTCTCTAAATTTAGGTGATTGGACAGAACTTCTCTAATATTGAACTTTAATTATCTACTTCTGATCATGAGCTGTGGAAAAAAGGAACTGAAAATGACCCTTACATCAATGTTTATGTTCTTAACCTTTGTGACCAAGGATATTTCTCTTTTCTGTCCTAATGTTTGCTATTCTCACTACCTGTTCAAGATACCGGTAAAGACACTTGAGCAGGAGCAGAGTGAGCAATTACTCTGCACATGTCACAGAAATCTGAAATGTGATCTCGAGGTGGGACCTTGAGATATCTCTAATATCTGAAAGCAAGTGAAGTCGTGGCATGTGTGCTTAGCACTGGGGATGAGAGCCCAAATGCTCCAGCCAGGCTGTTCTGCTCAGCTTGAAAGCCAGAGTGCTGTGTTCTATATGAGCTCATTTGAACTGTGTTGCTGTGGGAAAACTTTGCGTTCCAGGAAGCAGGATTGCCTCCCACCTGTGCCAGAATCCTGCACTGATGGAACTGCAGCGCTGAAAAATATCTCTCTTATGTAACTGCTGCGAAAGGCTACTACTTTGTTACAAAAATATCCTGGTTTTTTATTTTATTTTAAAGATAGGGTCACCTTAAACTCGATGAACTTTCACAGCCTGAACAAGCAGGAGGACCATGTGGAGAAAAATGTCTCAGGGGATGTACTTTTCAGAGAGTAAGATCACTTGAGGCATGAGTCCTAGGTAGAGTTGATTGCATTTACTGATACAAAAATCTGACAACAGTAAAAACACCTTCACTGTTTAATCTTCCACTAGAGGGAAAAAAAAAAAAAAAAAAGAAAATCAAAATACTTTTTTCTTTCCCAGAATAGCTGGCAGAAAACTTGAAAAATGTGAATCCCCCTCTTCATACCAAGTCACTTTGTTGATGAAGAGTGCTCCCAGCAAAAACTAGGAATGATACCAGACAAAGGATGCCCAGCATCATTATCTGCATTATATATCAATAGTTGTGCTTCCTTGCTTATCAAGTGTATAACCTTGTGTGTCCTTACAGTGTAGAAACAAAACACGCACCACCCTAAGGACACCTGGGACCTCACTTCTAAGAAGTCAAGAGAAATAAAAGATTTTATTAAAATATTATGAATTATTGTTAACATATATTTACATAATTTAATTCATCCTAGGAAACATTAAAAAAATTTTATATATATATAGTCATGAAGCCATTCTTTAATGTCATCATTTTGCTGCTATAATCCATCAATACAGTAGTTCCATATTTGAGGAGATTTGCTTATTTTTCCTAATAACAATACAATTTATGAGGGTGTTATCCTTTAGATGGGATTGTTGTCTGTCTCTGTTAGCCTAATCCTGAACTGGAAAGAGACAATATCTCTCAAGATCCTGGGGTTTTGAGTGAACAGTTTAAAATGCTACAGCTACTGGGCTAAGCAAACTGGGTCAATGGTGTTACTTGAAAATGTTTGCTGTGTTAGTAAATGACATTTAAGGCTTTGATAGTTCTATTACAAGCTTCTCTCTTCTTTTCTTGTGAGTGCTTAACTTGTAATGAATTTTGTTATGTGGAATATCATTAAGGAAAGAAAATTGAAGCATCTCTGTTAAAGGCCTTGTCTCTGAAGTCTGTTGCTTTTCAGTTTGAGATAGATTTGTAGTATTTTTGCAATTAACAATTATAAATTCAAAAAGGACTTCCAACATTCTTGGTCGATTGTTTGCGGAATTGCTATTTTAACTAGAAATCTGCTAAGAATCTGATTGTACTAATGAAAGTGAAGAGGAAAATAAGGCTGAGGAAAGCAATGTGGTATTAAGAGTGTCTTCTAGAAAAACAAATTTATGGCAGGCCTATTATTATAAAAATAGAAATAAACTCTTCAAGAAGCCTGAGGTAAATCAGAAGGCAGAGAGAATCAGAGCCTTGTGTGTACTGTGTACAAGTGATGAGGCTTCTGGTAAAATGTTCTGTGTTTAATCACAGAATAATCTTACTTGCAAAAACGTGTATAAACAAAATCTTCTGTTTCAGAGTGAAAATAGGGCTAATTGTGTGGCTGCTGAGCAAATCTGCCTGACAGCATGTACATTAAAAGGGCATTATACTAGTGAGGAGATGCACTAAGGAATCCTGGAAATTGCTTATCAGGAAGCAGAGCACTAGTGAGGTGAGCAGATGCCTGTGAACCACAGGTATATTGTTCCCAGTTCATGTGGTTTTTATCTCTGAGTTTTGAAGTTCAGGAACACCTGCATTTCCGGATTGTGTCGGCTGCTTTGTCACCTCTATTCCCCCTCTGTCAGCAGTTGGCTACCAGATGAGCTTTAGATGAATAGCATTCACCTTACTTCATAGCTGTTTTATGATGCTGGTTAGATGAAATAGTTCCAGCAGATACTCTCAATAAGCAAAGGCCTGTACTCTCTGCAGTTCATTGAACCCATATGGATGAGAACAGCTGGAAAGATGGGTTTGCTACCTGAGGCCAATGTTTGTGTTGCCAAGCGCGACTCCAGTTTGCTGACCCTTGTATAATTCATTGCAGTTGAGGAAATGTTGCTCACACTATTCCATTTTGTGATGAATGGCATTACTTAAAACTGATAGTCTTGTAAAGCAGTGGTGACTTCCCATGTCTGACAGATGTGAACAAAGAATGCAGTCAATAAATACTGCCATGTTCTAAAGGAAGATTCACTGCTCACAGCTGAGTGGGAGGAATTTCAGTGCGAAGAGAAAACAGGTGGAAGAGAGGCTGGTATAAAATTACAATTTAGAGGTTATGCTTAAGGATGGATCTTTGTGGGGGCTCAGGCATTGCAGGTCTCTGAATCACCCGGGTGTGGTGTTGCAGGCACATATTTCAATCTAGCATTGTAAAACAGTTACTGCTTCACTGACCCTCTTAAGTAGCCAGGCAAATCATTTCAGTGACCTTGCTGATCTTAGACTTTCATGGAATTTGCCCAGAAAGTGAAAGGTGCCTCTGGAAGGCTGTGTCTGGATAGTAACATTTCCTACTTAGTATTACAGCTTTTGGGAATATTTTTCATCCAGATGTTCCTTGGTGCATTTTTATGGACAGTTTCTTCAAAACTGAGCTTGAGTGTTTTCTTGTTTGTGTGAGAGATCATCTGACCTACTAACCAGTATCCCTGAGCTCCATGAGAAGTCCTTGGTGGGCTGTGCTGAAGGTCTCTGCAGGCAGCAGCCCAAGGTTCCAAGGACAGAGAAATTAGAGCCAGCTGATCACATCCGTAAGAACAACAAAAAGGCAGATTCTTTGAAAGGCCAGGAATATCCATGAGAAGCCAGTAAGTAAAGGGAAAGAGGACCTGAGAAGAGAAACAGTGTTTGGTCAGGTTTCTGTGAGAGACATAGGCAGAAATTATTATGGTCTGAGATATGAGGATGGTGCCTGGGGAGGTGGATCTGTGTGTGGATTAGAGGCAGTGCAAGGGGAGGAGGTGACAGGTTTCAGTGAGGGACAAAGTGAGGTGAGTAGTGGAAGGTGGGTGAGAAGAGATCTAAATTCCTTGTTAATATGAACCCTTCTTTCACAGAGCCAGTGATTCTGTGCTTATCCTTGGATGGTGTTCATCTTGCTTGTGAGAGAAGGATAAACAAAGGCTTCTCACCTATGGGCCACAAGTACCACAGCAGTGTGACCCTCTGCACAACACTCTGAGGATGTGCCCCTCCTCAGCCTGACTTGGCTCCAGGTAGGCCAGCAGGGATGTTCCTGGAGTTGCAAGTCGAATTTAAGAAGCCCTGACAAAGCAGATCAGACATTTGTGGGGGCAGGAGGCATGTTTACAGTTAGGTTGAGAAAAGGATTTTTTGCTTTGCTTTGTGGTCACTAACGTTACATCTACTGAAATCAAAGTTTCAGGATTGAAGTGCATTTGTGATTTCTGCAGTTCTCTCTTGTTTCTTTACATTGTAGTGTACAGCCACAAGGGGCCAAATTAAAGATGTCTAGCAGCTTTTCTGGGCTTAACTTGGCAATTCAGCTGCTTTAAAAGATTTCCCAATTAAAATGCAAGTAAATAAGCCACAATAAGAAGTAAAATCGATGCTCAGTTGGACAGTAGCAATTTTTAAAAAATTGTTGTATAGCTCTGCACACCTTGAGTTTTCAGACCAGCAAAACAACGGTTGTGTTTTATCTTGCATATGAACCAGCTGGCACAATAGAAAGTTTATTATTATTACTGTCTCTGGGTTTCACAATTGTTTGTGGCAAAGAAACATGGAATCTGAGGACTCTTGGTCTGACCTGCAGATGCTGTGCAGAGGTGTTCCCCAAGGATGACCAGCCAGTGATGGTTGTGCCTCTGGATTTTCTTGGCTGTGCCATCACTTCCCCAAGATGGCCTTTTCATTTGTCTCTGCCTTCTGGAGCTGGCAGCCTAGTTGGAACTGGTGCACCATAAATTTGGAAACAATCTTCAAATCTTGGTCATTTTCCAGAGAGTGTACAATGGACGTGGGGCTGAACAAAACTGCAGCTGCCTTTGATGCCCTCACTAATACACTGTAACCGAGACAAGCAAATTCTTACCCTATTGTGCAGCTGAGCCCAGAGAAGGGAGAAAAGTGAATGCAGAGGTGGCAAAGGGGAGTGACTGGAAGTGGAAGAGTGATGGATGCTTGGGAAGGTGAGGTGGTGGGACCAAGTGTTTCTCTGCTTACCTTCCTCCCTCTTCCCAAACAAGTTGAGGATCCTGCTGCCCTGGTATTGCTGCCTCGAGTAAGGGAGTGTGTGAGAAACGGGCCCACAATTATTTTAATTTTCAAAAGCAATTTATTATAAAACAAAGGCAATCAGCGCTGGGCGCGTGACTTGCTTGGTTTTCAAGTCAGAGGCGCAAAGGGTCCTCAGACAGGTCAGGTTTTTATAACAAAATTGGCACAAAAGCGGGTGGGATTATTACAATTTCTTTGAGGTAGGAGGGAAATTATTTCCATAGGTACATCCCCTTTCTCCTCCCCTCGGGAATTTGGGTCTGGGGGATTTTATTGCTTTTTGAGGGTCTTGAGGCTGAAGTAGAACACTCTTCCTCATTTTGAACTTTTCAACTTTCCTGGGAAAAACTGGCATGAGCCTTCCTTGATTGGCTCTGAAGGTGGCGTTATCTTCTGGTGGACCAATTTATGGCCTACCCAGGAGATCCTGGAGAGATTTACTGCAGAAAGGTGTCTGCGTTCCTTCAAAGTTTCAGGGAGTGAACAATGTGTCCTTGTTCTAATGGCCTTCAGCAGGAAGGGCTCACTAGAGCTCACCATCTCTTACATTACACTACTAACATATCTAAACACTATAATATGAATCCTGTTCATTTAATCAAAGCATAACTTTAAAACTGCTTACAATATGGATTCTATTAATTAGCAAAAGCAAAATTCTATCAGCATTACATTTCACAAGTGGGAGGTGCCAGAAGTCCCTGTGTGGAACAGGGAGTGGTGGTTTCCTTCTGCTTTGTGGGTCAGAGGTACATTCAGTGAGCAGCACTAACTGCTGCAGTTCCTTTGGTGATGGTAAGTGTTGGGACATTCAGGAGTTTGGGAAACTGCCAAACTCTCTTTGCAGAGGCAGCAAGAAAAGGGAAACCATGATGCTACCATTTGTATCTCTGTCAAAACCGAATGGAATTTCATGGGACAAAAAAAGGCACTTTGCCACCTTCAGGGCTGCTTATCAAAGGCCTTGGACGCACAGTGGAGGCGGGAGAACTTTCCAAAGGCAAGGTCACAAACCTTCTCTAAAACTGAAGGTATTGAGCAGCTGAGTTAGGAAAGTCATTTACCAGATTCTCTGGAATTTTCATTATATGCAATATGTGTGTATATCTATGTGTACAAGTATCTATATACTTAGATGTAATGTCCCCAGAGTGACTGATGTAACATCAAAGGTCACAGCCCCACACCATACTTTTAGAAACAACAGCAGAAATGGATGTGGAGACAAGACCAATATAATGCCTTTACAATAACTCAAAAATCTTATATTTATATCTTGCATTTTGCACTTCACTTCCTCTGTCTCTTTTGTCTTTTGTCATTTTGTCATGTCTCTATTCAAATGCTGAAGTCCTTTGGGAAGGCTGCCTTTTCTTGGCAGTGTGACACAGTGCACTTTGGAAAGTTAATGACTACTATGAGAAATAAATATTCACTGAAATGACATTTTCATTATTGCAGCTTCTGTTACCAGTGATACCCTTTATCAAACAGGAGGTCTCAGGATTCTGGGTGTGCTCTCACAGGGCCTCAGAAATGCACCCACAGAGCCTGTGGAGAGGCACCAATTCTGCAAAGTAATCAGTCCTTTAGAAAATAAAAGAGGGGAATTGGCAGGGACTCACCTCTGTTGTTCACTTCTGAAGAGACTTTACACCTCCGTTGAGCATTTGGCCCTCACCAATATTTTACAAATATCTCTGTATTTGACTTGTTTAATGTATTTAAGTGCATTTAAAGTATAATACTCATAATTTTGGAACTGTGTATTTACTGATACGTCTCTAGTGGTTATTCCTGGCGTCTGATATTGAAACATAGGAGATCAAGTACTAGATATAGACTAATATAGTACTATACTATAGTATAGAGTACTAGATATAGACTAATTGGTTTATTTGTCGCAAAATGATACAATTGCACAGTTTTGTGGAACAAAACATGACCTGGCACAGAGTACCAGGTGTCTAATACTAAGTAAAAGCAAGTATCTCTCAGTAGCCATAAAAGAAACACTTTGGAAGTATAAAATTATACTTGACATGTACTAGAGGTTCACTGGAGCTGAGTAAATGAATATACTTTAATATAAAATAATAGAATTCTAATTCATTTGAAGTGCAATATTTTTGAATAGACATAAAATGACTTAACATCTTTCTGTCAGAGCTGATAGAAATCTCTGTAAATGGCCATGGATCACTGAGTGACATTTATAACCATTTTTAGATCACTACTCAGAGAGTTTTTAGTTTTTTTTTTTCTTTTAGTGAATCTTAAAAACAGCAGGAGGAGAAACAGTCCCTACAATCTCTATATCATCTAGTACCCTGAGCTCAGTGTTAATAGAGGGGAAACAACTTTCCATGTTATGCATTGATAGTTTCTGGACTTGTTGGGTGAACAGAGTGAACAAAGGAAAAAAACTTGACTTCTGTGAGAAGCAAAGAAAGAATGTGGAAAAGAGATATTTTGATGTTAAAGGGGAAAAAGTGGATACACAGTGTCTGTAGATTTCCAAAGCAGGATAATAAAGATGATTATGAAAAATGATAAGGAATCAACACAGTACATAGATGTTAAAAAAGAAAGAAAATGAAGAGGGAGTGAATGGAAGGACAAACATGAAGTGTGAAGATGCAACATGCAGGAGGAGGGTCACAAAGAAGAAATGCTGCATTATGCTTGTGGGTTAGAGGATGCATTTGTTTGTTTTCTGCTGAACCTTTTCCATATATTTATGAAAAATTGGTGCTGCAATAATGGTGATGGACTGTCATGGAGTGGCACAAAAGTTTATACTGTTTCAGAGAAAACTGTCCTTTAGTGTTTTTTCACAAGTGTTACAACAATAACCTCACTCCAGCTCCAAACATGGATCACTGGAACTCAGGGATGCTCTAAAGTTCAAGTTTATAAACCATCTTGATCCTCTCTCAACATGGACATGGTCTGCACTCTGAAATATATTCATATGTTTAATACTGTCACTGTTAGAGGTCTGCCTACTATGCAAAGGAGAACACTTACAAACAAATGAGAGTTGACAATGACAACAGGAATAAGGAGTAAAAGTGTTACACAACTTTCCTGGTATTCAGACAAATCATTAAATAAATAATAATTTTTTAGGGGACAAGTGGAATGGTAATTAGGGCTTTCCCCCACCTGGAAAATGATTCACAGTACAGATGTTTTCAGGAGTCAGAAATGTGGGCATATCTCCCATGTGCTGAATATTGTTCGGGTTTGCTTTGCTTCTCCCCCTTTGCCCTGCCTCCACCAGGAAACCAAATGCTGTTTTCCAAAAGCAGCTGTATATATATGTGTGAAAGTAGGAATTGGGGCAATTCCATTCATACTATAGTTGCACGGGGAGCTTTGGATTTCATGTGTTAATCTCCAGAGCAAGGTACTGACTCGAGGTAGCTTCAGTGCTAATCTCCATGTCTTCCTGTTTTTAACATCAAATCAGTGTTGTCTATTTTCTGTCTGACAGAAACTGAAGGGATTTGAGGAATAAGTGGCTTCAACTTATTTTTAAATATCAGTGAAAATCTCCCTGAGTATTTAGAACCTCTGAAGACACCAAAATGACAAATCTTAGGAAAAGTACAGTTAATCCCACAAGAGCAGAACTAGATTTAAAATACTTGGGGTTTGGTTATTGGACATTTAAATGTAGTAAATTGCTGAGCCTGTGTTAAGCTTACCCTGACATCCTTATTCTTCTCAGGCCATTCAACAGCACGATGTAATGAACTGGTTACTAAAGCCAGTATTGCCATTTCCCCCCACTTTGTTTATCTGGACTTGTTCTATAACTGTAAAGCCATATTTCTGTGTTTAGCTACTGTTTCCTGTAGTATAAATAGTTACTCTACAGGCCCAATCATTGGATTAGATAGGGTGTTTGAGTTTTTCATATTTCAGAAGGAAAACCAAGCATGCACATCTTGTAGTATTTGGGGGTTTATGCTTTTTAAATATTCATTCTTCTGGGGTAGAGGTATGTTCATTTCTTTAGTTGGTTGTTTCTAAATTTATTGTGAAAATGAAATATGACCAAGGTTTTTGACTTCTGTAAGAAAAAGTTCTTGGTAAGTGGAGATTTAAGCCAAAGCTTTTTGTGAGAAAATCATTTTCACAAGAAAAAACAAAGCTATTGCTAAAGATTTTCAAAAGTCTCCTCAATAACTGTCCACAAGGCAATTTTTTAACTTTTTGGGTCACAAATATGACTGGCAGCTACTTTGCCCAAATAGAAAAAGAAAGAAAAATCACAGTAGGTTGTATCCCAAGAAAGTGCCACAGTCAGTGGTGCTCTGGGGTTCCCACTGGGTATCTGTTTATCACTTATGGTTCTATGAGATTGTCAGTTGTTTGTGATGGGCTGCTCTCTTCTAGTCTGCTTTTGAACAGCAGAGTTGTGGTCCCAAAGAGTCCTAGGAAACAGCTCCAGGAAGCAGACAACGGGGACAAATGACAGAATTGAGGAGCTTAGAAATGCTGAAATGAAGGGACAACTGCCCTCACCTTAAGCAGCCCTTAATATGGGAGCTCAGTGTATACCATTGCATAAATCTTAGCCTAGGGGTTGCAGCGAGGGTTAGGGTCAGGCTTTCAAGAAATAGTAAACTGAGAAATGAGTAAGAATGGCACTGAGAGGGAGCTGCCAAAGTAATCTGAGCACAGCTCTTGGGATATTCCCCTCAGCACCAGGTAACCTGGGCCTGTGGCCACATTCCTGGCCTGGTCTCCAGTCAAGAGTTAAGGACAAGATTAGTGTTGAGGCTCCGAGAATTAAATGTCCTAAACATTAAGCAATGCTCAGAAGGAGTTACCAAAGAAAAGTGGGAGTTGCTGTTGGTATTTTGCCCCCACACACTACTTAGCCTGGGTGCCAGGAGTGTCCTATGGCACCAGCCATAGATCTCAGCCAAGGTTTATAATTGCAGGAGAGTAGAACAGTGATAGAAGTCAGAGTAGAGCTCAAGTTGCAGTTGCAGAACCAATGCAATGGCTGTAGCTGGAGTCCTCCCCAGGCAGCTCTTGGACTGAGGAGTCAGCAGGGTTTGTGGTGTCAATGCCAGCACTGGGCTGAGGCTCACAGAGCAAAAGATCTGAGAGGTGTCGTAAAGAGTGTGGTTCAGGAAAGTTCACATTCGACCCAGATGTGGCTGCATCTACATGGTCCAGTGATCAGGAACCCCACCATCTAAAAAGCTGCCTCTGCAAAACAGCAAAAAAATCCCCACCTTGTTCCAACTTGTCCATTGTTCCATGTGTTAAGGAGGCTGTACCCTAATGGAGGGAAGATGAGTTCCCAATCTGTGTCTGTATGTCTTTAAAATGCATGAATGGACACACACACACACACAAATGATTGAACTCCTTGTGGTTTAAAAAAGCAGCTAATAGCTGAGAATAATCTAAGCAAGTAAGGTTAGGGGAAAGGTATTGATTTTGTGTCACACAAATGTAGGTAGAACATCTAAGCATTAAATAATGTTCCCAGGGCACTTTTCAGTGCGACTGGCTGAAACAGAGGAGCACAACATATTTAATGATCTGTACAACACAGCATCCTTGGGGTCAATAATGTGTACTTAACCTTTAGGTTTTCCATGTTGTCCAGTTGGTTTATGAAGTGTATGTTAACATGATTGGGGATTTAAGGCAGTGATAAGGTGATCTCTCAAATGTTCACTGCTGTTGCACGTAAATGTTGGACAAACCCATGGTGAATACTGCCTGGGGTTTCCCAGTACAGCCTGCAGTGACTGCTGTCCCTTGTTTGTAACCATGCTGCTCTGAATGCAAGGCAGTGCTATTTACAATGGGAACAGGAAGATTGCTATTTTACTCTGGTTTTACTTCAACTACAAAATTTAAGATTAAAATAATCTGTTCTAGCCTTCGGCCCTTGTCCATGGACTTATGCTTATTTGGTGACACAAATAATGATTAAGTTCTTTTGAAGAAGAAAATCAAATAAGAAATAAAGGCAGAACTTCAGTGAGCAGCAAATACACCTCAGTTAAGAGGAAACTAAAGATTTTTTTCAGTCATCCATATTAGACATTAAAATCTAAATTAAATCATTTAAATTGGCAAATTAAATTAGCCATTCCTATATGAAAGCTAAAATCAGATCTTTATTCAGCCTTGGTGTGCAAATGATGGCCTTGTGTCCCATTTTGAAGAATTACTGAAGCAGACTGAAAAAAGTTTAACCTGATTTTAAGGAGCAAGATTGGAGGGGTCATTAAATGAGGTATCCCAGTGTATGAGCAGCTCCCATGTAAATACATCTACGGTATGCTCTGACTTTTAGTATGTTCCTGCAGCTCCAATGTGGAGGGTTCTTACCTGTCTTCAGAGGACAAATATATGAAGTACAATAATTTTGCTTTGAAAAAATTGACTTCAGTTTAGATTTTCTTTCAGGAGAGGAGACCCATCAGACACTTATGCTCACTCTTACTCTCTCTTGAAAGTACAGAGAGGGAGGGTGGTAGGATTTAGAGCTCTCATCTACAAACACAAAACAGCAGATTGTGTCCTTCACAATATTTGCTCCACAAATAGATTTGTAGACTTACTGCTTTGAGACTTAGAGCCACAGCTGAGTTACTGCAGCTTCATGAGCAACTGTTCAGCTGTTAAAACAAGGTAAGAACCTTTTCTTCTCTTTATATCTGTTACTAATGCAAAGTAGAACTTGCTTGATTAAATATTAATTTATGCTCCCGGGACAGATCTTACCTCCCTATCACCACAAGCTAAGAATGCAAACATGCATCATTACCAATAGGTCTTAAACTGCGCTACACTGACACAGAACTGAAGCTTTGGCTCAAGAATTGTAACTCCTGAGGACTCACCTTGCAATCCTTCAGGTTTCTTCAGAACTTCCAGAGAGCCTTAAAGGTGATGCCTCACCTTTAACTATCTTGGCTGCAAATAGCAGAGACAGAAGGAAGTGCAGCCAGTTACCCACAGTTGGTATGTGCAAGGTGAGTTCTATCTCCATTTCTTAGTACATGACTTTATATACATGTACATATATAAAAATATACGTGTGTGTGTGTATAGCAAACCATCCTTTTCTTCAAGTGTATCAGGCCCCTTTTCAGCCCTGCTCATGCAGAGCTGCCATGATCCAGACTGACTTATGTACTTTCCATTGGGTGCAGCTTTTATGCTGATATAAGGCTATTTTTGCTTGAGGTTTCTACAGCAGTCTAATGACTGTTGTTATTGAAATGTGGTGAAATTACAAAGTAGCGTCAGAGCTTTCTGTATTAATAACCCTATGCACTAAAAATGAGAGAGACCTCTTGAAGTGTCAAATAAGACAATAAACAGAAGTTGTAAAGTAGAGCAGAGGAAGGAAAAGGGGGATGGAAGCATACTGTGAAATCATTTGGTGATTTGACCAGAAAGATAAAAATAAGATACAGATTGACAAATGTGGTTAATGAGAATAACTGATTGAGGCATCCAGATACCCTTGTGAGTCTGGCCCTAAGTGCATGGAGTAATAAACCACCCCTTTGGTGCCCTTTGTATCTGGTGTGTGGGACATGTTCTGTACACCTGTGCTGAGCTCCAGCTGGTTCTCTCTTCTCTGAACGTTGTGTCTGCTCTGCTGCAGTAGCCAAATGTAACACACTGCTCACGGTAAATTCCATAATTCTGTAGAGTTTTAGTTCTCTGGGAAAGCTTCAGATCTGTCTTACAGGACAGCCACAGTTAAAATATTGAGCTGATAGTCAATAGACCTCAAGTTCTGTTTCCAGCTCTGCAAGAAGTTAGTCTGTGGCAAAAACTCAGTCTATGATTCAGCACTGAAGCATCTGCCTTCACTGAAGCAGCCAGTAGCCCCCTTGATTTCCATAGGGTTGTTATATTGTTTTGGAAATGCTAGAGTTCTTTGCTGGCTAAGGGCTCATCGCTGGCAGGAAATTACAAACTTCATGCGTGCATTTCCTTCTGAAGTAAACTAAAGAGGATAATTTTGTGTTTCCAGCAAAATGTCTTATTTTCCCAACTCCAGATGGTTGGAGGAGAACAGGAACTGATGACAATGTTATCAAAATTGTTCCTGCTATCTAAAAGATTCTGTACAAGCACTGAGACTTCCCTCCACCCCCCATCCTCCTTTCTAACTAAATCAGAGTATTGTCTCTCTGACTTGCTTTCTTAAAGAGCACCCCCCCTCCTCCCTTTTCAACCCACTACAAGATCCAGGTCAAAGTAATCAAAACTTTTAAGGATATTTCTGAATACAGATCAAATTAGTATGACTGCCAGTTTTCCTATTCTTCTTCTTTATAATTTCGTTTTCTTTACATTCTTGAGTCATTTATTATTTATTAATAACTATTGCATTTTTTTCCAATGAAAATTTGCAGCATAATTCGAGTGGTTGATAACTTGTTGGAAATGAGGTTGTGATCCTATGAAAACTTTTGCCTGGAGAAATGATTGTTTCCATATGAGTAGTTCCATGGATTTATTTTTGTATACAAACATTTGAAGGATAGAGCCATAAAGTTATCTTGTATGTACATGATGCTGAGCCTTTCAGGGGGATTTCTCTCACAGGAAGACAATACTTTCCCTCAGTGACCTTTCCCCCTACAAGTAATCTGTCACTGTATAATTAAATGAGAAAGTAAATAATGTTATTATTTCTGAGCATGGACACAGTGCACTCAGTAACAAATCGGACTCAAAGAATGGCTGATGAGGGGATTTGTAGAGATCCTTGATGCAAAGTTTTAAGTACAGTACAACCAGATACCTACTCTAAATTGGCTGCCATTGTAATTAAAAGTATAAATGTTTCAAGCTGAATACATCCTATTAGTAAGATTTTAGGAAACAAAAATTTAATTTATTCGCATTCGATATGGTCTGTAAATGCCACCATTATGTGCTTTCCTCTGGCCTTTGATTAGCTATGGATTAATAAAACTTTTATACCTTCTTTGTCAGCCTCATTTTGAACTCTGTTTTTGCATACTGTTACTATTAAATAAATGAATTAGTGTCCAGAAATGTGTCATGCATATTACCTAGCAGCAGGAAGCATAATACAGTGGTCAGCTCCCCAGGAGCATTATAAATCCTAACACGCTCAGTAACCTGCTCATGTGGACCTATTAAAAGCTTGATGATTTAGTGAAGCAGTATTTGTGCTTAACAATGGAATTTTAGTTAATTCAAAACAAAGTAAATCATTTCCAATTACAGTATTTGAATATTCACAGTAGCTACACAAGGATGTGTAATGTTGCCAGAAAAAAAAAAAAAAAAAAAAAAAAGGAAGAAAAAAAGCATTATGAAGGTTGACTGGAGTTTAGCATTTTGAGTGGTTGTGGTACCTCAGCATTAAATGAACACCAGTGTTTGTAAAGCATATTTATTTGACATAGCAGCTTCACTGGAGAGATTATTAAGGAGCTATAGCTTAGAATGGGCAAAACTCTTTCCAGAGACTATGGAAACTTCTGTAACCAGAAAGGCTCCTGAAGGGTCAGCAGCAGCAGTAACAGGAGAGCCATCCAGCTAAGGGATGAGGGAGGCAGCACTGCTGTACAAATAGGGCAGGCTTGACCATCAGAGAGTTGTGAGCAATTTAATGGTACTTTTTGTGTCTGGGCTCAAAGAGGATTTCATACCTGTGTCCACACACTCCACAGCAAGGGCTTGCAGGGGTCTAAAACTGCAGCTGTTGGGGGAAGGGAAAGAGAGCATCTACCAAATTATCCTGGGACTCTGCTGCAGGAATATGAGGGATTGATGAAGGGTCAAGATCTATGAAACATCTTAACAGCCATTTCCGTGTGTAGCCGATGTCCCATGTATACACACAGATGCATACACATTGTTTATAGTGTGTGCAAGATCAGGTCATCCTTCTGAAAACAGGCTGATGTTTTCCAAATCTATGATTTTGAGTTGAAGTCAGAAGGGGGGTAGAAAAGGAAGTCAAGGCCCTGCTGGGACACAGGGCTAGCATACAGCAAGTTCTGTAAACACCAGACACGAACATCAGATAAGGGGGACAGAGACGGTGAAAACCAGACATCACAACAGCCTGGAACAACATCTCAAGGTCCCCTAGAAGAGAAAGACGTGCCACTCTGCGAGAAGACGATGGCAGCGACAGCCCAGCCCTCGAAGGGACGGGGCGGAGAAGAGGGTGGGCTTGGAGCAGTGATGCCAATCAGGGCTGTGTGACGCCTGGCACTCAGGAGGGGGATATAAGCCCGGGGGCGTCATGTGATCGGGGAGCAGGGGCATTTGGAATGGATCTGTAACCCTGCTCCCTGCGCAGAATAAACACACCTTTCTCATAACGGGGTCTACGTTGTGAGTTTGGTTTCTGCAAGTGAATTTCAGTGCAGACTTTCAGAGGAGTGGCTCTGCCTTAAGATGTTGATATGCTTCAAGAAAGGTTTTTTTAATGAATTTACGAGCCCAGAGCCTTCAACTTCACTAGGAATTAGGTTCTCAGTTGCTTTCCTTAAATACCACTTTGGTGCTTATGGACTGTTCTGTCTGCATGTACATCAGGTGGGCAGCTACAGCCTCATTCAAAGTCAGGTAGTTTAGGCTTTGAGGAACTTAAGTCACTTTTGAAAATAAGACTTGACCTTCTAAGTTCTGTAGAACAGTTTAAACAAAATGTGACACAGAGCGTCATGAAGCTGTGAAACCCAATGCACTGAAAATAAAGAGATGCTGACAACTGAAAAATGATGACAATTGCTCAAATACCTGCAGTGTTGTTTTAAAAACGCTGTTGTGTCCCAATATAGAGACTGTAATGGAGATTGTTACACTTTTTTTGTGGATTAATCCTTTAATTCCAGTTACAGATCTTGAGTAACGCTATAGCCATTTTAGCTTCCTTGTGATTGGGTGGTCACATTAAATGGTTAGATTTTAGTATTCTTAGTAGGGGAATAAGGAAATTCCCAAAAGAGAAATAAGGGAGGGGGAAGGAGGAGGATTTATGAAAATGTGATTTCTTAAGGTTGGTGGATTATAGCCAAATAAGCAAACATCATATGGAAGCACAGATCTGCATGAAGAGGTCTTATTAACTACCCCTCTGTTCATCTGACTTGCAGACAGAAGGTGGAGGAATAGGCAAAGTGCTAACCTCCAAACAGCTTTTATATCTTAATTTATTCTCATTACTTAAAAAAAATTTATTCTGGCAACATTTTCCTTCATGAGTGACATTTTCTATTTTCAGATATAGTTATATAAACCTGTTGCTGTTAATTGGGATTACATTATTCCTACAAGTGTCCTGTCTGACTCTTGCAATTTTCAGGCCTTGATTCCATTAATAATCTTAAAAATATCAGTATTTGCTCCTTGTGGCTTATTGGTCTCAGCATAATGATTTCCATTTGAAGATGATAACAGTCATGTGATATTACCTACTTATTAAAAAGTCCTGAGGGGAGAGACTTGGGAACAGATTCATCATTAAAACCCATGTGTTCTTGCTGCAGTCTGAAATACAAAGTATCCCCCAGTATCCTCAGAAGCATTTCTTACTTCACTTTGGCTGCTGTTACTGATACAGCCATGTGCTGCACACAAATTAACATCTCAGAGCCGCAGAGAAATGACATGTGATTCAGGAGGAACAAATCAGGACAATAAGGCATGACTACAGTGATGCTATAGATTATAAAAGGTGATGTTCACTTGTTTAAAGACCTGTTTAAACGTCAAGTAAAAGTACTGTGCAGGTTCCTTCTGTGCTGTTGGTGTCTCAAAAATAAGGACCGGCACCTAATGCTCAGTGTGCCCAAGGGGATTCCCAGGAGGGGGTTGGTATTGCATTTGCAAGTAATTGTCAGCATTTGTGAAAACTGCTGTGGAGGTGTGACCTCAAAGGCACTGCCAAAAATAATGAGAGCTGCCAGAATGCATATGATGGAACTGTCTTTTATTTCTTTATATATGTGGCCTGTAATGTTGAGTATCTCTTGAAATGCATTCTTGCTTCAAGCCACAGACCATAAGGACAGGGTGGAAAAGGGTAATCACTACTGAGGTGGTGGTGAATCTTTGTTGTAGCTCTAACAAGAATTGCTTGCTATGTTTAGCTCTATTTTTCCTTTTTAAGTGTTATATTTATGTACCAATTTAAGCAGTTCTCAGCATCCAGGATTAGAGCTGTGTAAAGTAAGTTGATGTGATTGGTAAAATTCAAATAAAATCAAAAAAATCAAAAATAAAATTTAAAAAATAAAATAAAAAAATTTAAAAAAAATCAAATTTTAAAGCTTCAGTTGAGATTTGTTTTCTCCTTCAAAACAAGAAATGAACTGGTCTAAAAGCTGCTGAGGAAAATGTAGTACACTTTCCAGGAATACTTACAACCCTTTTTCATTTTAATGGAACTTTACTAACATATGGTTGAAGGAAACAAACACAAGGAGGTTAATCCCAGCTAAATGCATGAAATCAAATACAGCAAGTGTGCTCATTATCCATTCATTGTAGTTTGAGTTACTCTTGATTGCCTGAGAAATCTTATGAATTAAAAAATCCGTCAGTTGCTTACAAAACAAGAATTGGATAATAGATGTAAATAAAAATACAGAAGGTATTTTAATCTCTTGATTTCTTGTTCCTGTCAGAGCAAAGCTACAAGGCTTGCTATACAAAAGAAAATAAAATAAATTGCAGTTTAGTCGTCAGGGTTTGTAGGATTTGGCAGCCTGAGTTGAAGGACAAAGCATTTGCTTTTTTTAGGTTTTCTAACTACTAAAGCAAAAACTTTGTTTGTTGCTAAGCCAATGTTGAGCTCATTCTACTGGACTGAATTTTTAGGAATATTGATGATTAGCTTTGCAGTAGCAGTGTTTATTCTGGACTGCATATCATACATCCTCACCGCTCCAGAGCATAAAACTGAGAGCATGAATCCGGCCTGAACATCTCATATATTCTGACAACTTGGATAGAACTGTGGCAATGGAATCCTCACAACATGCAAATGCAGAGATCCAGCCGTGGTGATTGTGGAGCTGGGAGTCTGAAATTAGATTCCCATCCTCTAAATTTTCAGAAACATTGCACAGGTGTGTAAAGGCTAAAACCCTTGAAAAAGTCTTAAAAGCTGGTAAGGGTCCTACCTGCAGGGCTCTTTGATGTCAGGTCATTTATGCAATCTCAAGTTCTTGTCCAGCTCATTAATCAAACAGATCTTTCCATGTGTGAACAATGCAGGGACACCTTCCACTTCTCAAAAGAAGGAATATGCTGTAGCTTCAGCATGAACTGTCTTCAGAGACTGAATTTTCCTAGTGTTCAGTCACATGGCAGATCTGTTGAAAAGCAACAGATGCAAAGGTAAAAATTGCAGTTTATTTGCAAAACTAGTCAATATGTTCTTTATGTCAATATGCCAACAAAGTTAATAAGCTTCAGTTATGCTTTGCATTTGTTTAAACTCAGTGATGCACATTTCTACAGCCACCTATGAAATGCACTGTATTTTTATCTCTGACTTGTGTTTAAGAAAATGGAAACTGTCCACTGCATTAAGATGCACATACTTAGTTAGTTTAAGTTTATTTAAACCCATTTTTCCCTGACTATATAAACATAATTTTTTTTCTTCATCGTACCTTATCTCTATCCATGTATGTCTTTATATGTATGGATGACCAATTTGTTCCAAATAGTACAAGAAACATCTGTAAAAGAGACATATTTCATTCACAATGGCAGTGTGCCAGGATTATACCCCATCTATTGCTCTCCAGTACATGTGTTTGTGCCTCAGCTCAGACACAGAGTGCAGTGCAGGAAAATGTAACCACGATTTAATGCATATTTACAAGACACCCTGCTCTCTCCAGTGTGGTGTAATGAGCACCCAATGTGCAGTTTGTATCATTGTTAAAAGACCACAAGTGGAAACACCAAGTGAAACAAACACACTAAAATATTGTAATCTATTCCCCAGGGTGCTGTTCTTCAAGGGCTTGGTGATTAGAGGTTTTGTTTTCATCCAGCAAACATTACTTATTCACACAAAAGTCCTGCAGAGAGACTGAGAGATTTAAACAGGCTGTGTTAGCTCAGGAGATAGGGCAGGGGTGGGATGTGTCTTCTATGAAAAGACCTATCCCTGAAGTTACTTGGAGCATTGGGAACCTCTTCAGGCTTTTGATCTTGTACATAAATAGGTCTTCTGCAGAGTGGCTGATTTAATTCAGTCAGTTTGATTGATAATTAGAACTGACAAATAAGAGATCAATGCAAATCACAAGGCTAAAAAACCATCTGGGACTCAGTTTATGTGAATGCCCCAAATCCTCCTTGGTGGTAACCACACCACGTGTACGGAACAGAATTCACAGTTGTTTTTGCAAATGCCTGAGTTAACACATCATAAGAGATGAAAAATAAGGCTTTAAGATAATTTATAGGAAAGAACCAGTGCAGTTGTTGCAGTTCCTTCTTATTTCAGATCTTATGAGTTTTTCCTGTCTTTCCATGATGGAAAGATAAGATGGGCCCAAGATGGAATAAAGGCTGGCACTGAGCTTCAGCACGTGGCTGGGTGCAAGCTCCCGCCCTGCAGCTGCCTTGGCTGACTTCTGCTTTTGTCCAGAATTGTATGAATGTCTTTCTAAAGCTTGAAGGGCTCAAATGACTTGCTCTTGGGTTTGGTTTTGGTGGATTTTTACCCCCCTGAGTGGCTAATCAAAGAAACAAAAAATCCTTCCTGCTGAAATACTTTGAATAAAATCTCTCATATGAAGTTGGAAACATTTTGAGAGAGAAATTCAAATCAGAATGAACAGAAACTTGTTTTCTCTGTTGGATTTTTTCCATAAATAGATCTTTTCTCCAGGTGGGTTCCATTTATAGTAAAGAGAACTGAAAAAAATGATAGCTGGATTTTTCATGGTTTGTTTTTTTTCTTCTTCCCTCTTTCCTATTTCTTTAAAAGTGTAATATCTCTGCAGTTAGGAAAATGTACTGCTGCCAGGGAATAATTTTTCAGACAGAGAAGAAAATCTGAAAGTGTTTGAGTATAGTGGTCAAATTTCTTCAATTTGAAAAAATTTTGAAAGTTTCAGCTGGAAAAAGAGGATGGGGGAAACGAGAGGAAGAGGAGTTGTATTCATACTTTCATGTTCAGGGACAAGACAGAGGTAGGAGATAGGGTAAAATTTGGTACAAAAAAGGGAGGAAAATATTTAAAATAGAGAAAAAAACTAATTTGAAACATATGGAAATATGCACAATTTTTTAGGGGAAAAATTATCAGAGAATTTTTTGAGACTTTGCTGCTAGAATCTTATTTTTCAGTAGGAGGTTTCATTTCCTCCCTTTTCAGTAATGGATTTATATAATCTCATTGAATTAGGAACAAATATTACTTACACTTTGAAGTGAGATTCAGAAAATCTGAATGACTTGGCTATGGTGTCAAAGGCAGCTCAACAGAGCTAAGAACAGATCCCTTATCTGCATCCCTTGTGCTCTTATTGTTGTATTCTTTGGAAAGAAATACTTCATGTAATCCTATCTGGTAAATCCCAGTCACTTCCTTTCTCCATGGAAGGCTGTTGGACAGTTCTTCTGACCTTCCAGGTATCTGTCACCTGCCTGTCCCAAAGATACTTGCCTTGTTCTGAGCACAGGCTCTGCATCTGCTGGGCTGCCTATAAAGAGCTGAACATGTACATGGTGAGTGTGGGTCTTTGTCATGAAACACACTGCATTTATCAGGGGATCAGCTGTACTTTTATGATGATTAGTACCAGTAATTGATGGAGCTGTTCTAGAAGACCAAATCTTGATTCCAGAGCTTTTCCAAATTATTTCAATGTATAATTTCAGGACGTTATTGCTGTTTACACATTCCCTCTACCTTGTATGCAGGTTTGCAGGTAGTTTACTTTTTTTAATCTATTGCCTTCTAAAAGGTTTGGAAATAATGGGGATGTTTTTTGAGTAAACAGAGTTCTCCTTATATTCTCCCTATATATTTTTTCTTTGGTCTACCTTATTAAGAAAAGACTCTTAGCACCTTTGAAACCAAAAGGAAAAATTCTGCTCTTAACCTAGAAAAAGCAAACACTTCTACTGTTGGTTTTCACATTGTAAAAATCATTAGTCAGGAATAAATTTTTGAGAGGCAATGTCCTCAGTTTTGTCACTAATATAAAATCACATTGTCTAGTAAAAGTGTAAATTTGTGTCTTGGAGACTTAAAACTGCTGGATGCTGCAACAAAAATCATGTGTATGTTGGTTTTTATTATTAAGTCTAGCTTTGAATTAGAATTCCCTATATTACAGCTTGGAGCTAAACTCTGTTTACAAAACAGTATTTACACTTGACTAATTTTGCAGATCAAACTAATTAAATCAATTAAACTGGTGATTAACCAAATGAAGGCTGATTGCAAAAATTAGTGGGTTTATTTTGGAGGACTGGAAGTAAGCTAATTACTGCAGTGATTACTTGAACCTGGAGTACTCTAAATGTGGTATAAATTGAAACCTCATAGTGAATTAGACTGGGAATTCATTACAGTTTAAAGCACTGTTAATACTATTCAGGCTGCTACTCCTGTGGGAGAATTTCACTCGGTATTTTGTATACTGATAAACAATCATTTAGTCCGTGTCCTTTTAAATAACACCAAGCAATTTCACGCACTATTTTTTTTCTTGTAGCTGAGTCACAATTCTGTTTTTATGAAAATGTAGTTA
Organism: Serilophus lunatus; assembly: GCA_013399895.1. Lineage (NCBI taxonomy): Eukaryota > Metazoa > Chordata > Aves > Passeriformes > Eurylaimidae > Serilophus > Serilophus lunatus. Next base: position 291,970 of record VXBA01005139.1, on the reverse strand, counting down.
CTAAAACTGTCTATCAGATTCGTACAGGTTGCCTGATGGGAAATGTAGTCCAACCAAGTCTGCTTCCATCACAGTGGAACCAAGTTTTCTGGCTTCCTGTGGTTGGTACAGCTACAGTTTTGGGGTTGATGTCTCACTCTCTTTGCCACCTCCAGTTGTGAGCTCGGTGCACAGAAGAAATGGGGTTGGTTCCCTTGCCCTGCATGTCAGTTAGCTGTTGGCATAGACAAAATGGTTTGTACTAATCCTAATTTGTTGCATTTCACGCTTGTTCTTGGAAATGTGGTGCAGTAGAAGGATTTTAGAAAACAAGCCAGATCTGCCAGATTACTCGCTCATTTTGTTTGCCAGGGCAGGCTATTCCCTGTAGAATATTCCTAGGCTATTTCATTCCTCCCTGCATCGCCAATTAACAACAGAATATAAATGTCTACTAAAAATGACCTACATTATAGAGTTCCTTCAAGCACATCTCCTTGCAAGGGGGTTAATGAAATTGCACAGAATTAAAATAGAAAGACCTCAAAGAGCTGGAATATTATGTAGTTTGTGGTTATTGCCTATTATACTTATGACTAATGTAAACATGCTTTGTTTTAAACTTCTTTTGTGAGTTCTTTCATTACATCCCTTGTTCAGAGGGGGTTTGGTTTCAGTCCTCATTGCTCCAATAAATTCAGCCTCTTGAGAGTTATGTTGCACAACAGGCTTTTTATTCTGTATAGTTTTGCAGGTTTGGGTTATTTTCTCACACACATGAGCACAGCTTAAAAACAAATATCTGTGGACCAAAATATAGAACACACTCCTTCATTTTGCTGTGTGCCACCACAGGCAAAGCACAAGGGAGGCCTCTTGTTGCATCCCCTTGTGAAACAGTTTGCTGGTGATAAGGAAACCAGTGATGCCATTTTACTGGGCAAAATAGAATTGGGTCAGATCTGCTGAGGCAAATAATCTGAAATGAGATTTGCTTATGGGAGTGGCTGAGGTGATGATCAGCCACCAGTGGGTGATGGGACAAGAAACTTGGTAGGCTATTGCAAAGGCTCAGCATGAACTAGTGATCCAAGGCAGCAGTGGGAAGGATTTCAGTTAGATTTGACCAGTGTTGAAGTGGGCAGGAGTTGCCCTCTGTGCTCAGGGCACCAAAGGTAGTTTCTGTGTATGAAGGCAAGGTCTGGCTCTCCATGGAGGGCTTGGCACTTCATTCTCAAATGACAGTGTGAAATGAGAAAGCGGGAAAGGGATGCATAACTCAAAAGATGGCTGCAGGGAGAGAACTATGGCCTGAAGTGGAAGGGCTGAAGTATGTGAACAGTGACAGGTCTGTGTTCTATAGAAGCTGAAGTTCACAAATATTTAGCAGCTATCAGCCCTGGGAAAGGACAGTGCTTCTTCACTGTTGTACTTCAGCAGGGTGAAACAGCAGAGCACAGCAAACCAAAGAAAAAGGAATATTCAGAGATGTTTCCTCTGCCAAGGGCCCCCTGGGCACTGCTGGGTCCTGGGGACAGGCAGGGGCTGGGCAGGAGCTGCCAGCCTGGCTGGTGGTGGGCACAGGGAGAGGGGGCTCTGGCTCCCTCCTTGCTCCAGTTAAGTGTTGGAAAGCACACCTGGTAACAAAAGTACTGAAAGGACATAGGAAAGTGGATTTTTCACTTTGATGTATCAGGGTTTTATCTGAGTGTGCCCAAGTATGATTTCTGAGAACAGGAGTAGGAACACCAAGATGATCCATACCACTGTGTATAGCTAGTTTAAAAAGAAAATTACATTCCACTGCAGGGTACTCATCTCTTGAGCAGATTTCTGCTCCCATAGGAACAAACTTGTCCAGAAACAGATGTTCAAGTCTGTGTGTGACAGTCACATGCAAAATATATTTTTTAGTAGATATATAAACTTTCCTAGCTGTCTTTGCAAGCTACAAATTTTCTTTCTTATAAAGAGGAGTTTTGTTTGTTTGTAACGGAATGAAAAATATAGAAATGCAGGTTACTAGCTGAATGGTTTAAAGGAGGAATCTATACATAGGAAATACAAGGAAGTGCCAATGCTTGCTTGAACACTGTACCAAAATAAAGCATTTTCTCATACTCTGAGCTCATTTAAAATTCCTTATAAAGATCTTTAAAGTAAAGCAAGCCAAATGGTAGTTTGGCTTTATAAAATAAGTCTATGCAACTTATCATTTGAATAGATACAAGCGACTGTCAATTTTTTATTTTCTGATGTGTTTTGGAGGTTATATGCTGCAATGTAAATCAGAAGCAAGTTTACCTGTCTTGAGTAGGTTTGGCAGTGATAAGTTTGCTCCACTATGTCCATTTTTAACTATTCTCAGTTATTTAATGCTAGAGCAGAAACAGAACATCTTCCTGGCAGCTTCAAATGGTTATTATTCATTTATATTGTGTTACCACCTGGAGTGCTCATCTAGATTGTATATATGTGGGATTTCCACAAGAGCTTAGAAGACAAGTATCTGAAAAGAGAGGAAGCTGAAGGAAAGCATTCATTAACCAACATGACAAAGGTCTATGAAGTAGTTCCAGTAACCCTGTCTAGAGTAAAATTGGTTAAAAAAGAGGTGTGCACACTCTTAATAAATTCATCATGTAAAAAATGCATTCTTTCTCTCAAGGAGATAGCAATATTATTCAAAACGTGCTAAAGTGGGCAGGATATCCCAGGAGTAATTGTGAATTATTAGGTCATAGGGACCTCATTGCAAACTATTTGCAAAACTTAATTGGTGTAATAAATAAAATATGCATGCAAATTAGACTACTTTCTGAATTAAAGGAATCTGTTATCCAGCATTGCAAAGATTCATCCTAATTTAAAAGGTTTTATATACAGTTTGAGATAGCCATGTTTTATATATGTCCTGAAAAAAACAGATGGTATTTAACTAAACCTGAACCAGCCAACTGGTGGCATCTGGTAAATGTCAGTCTGTAAAGCAGGGTGACACTGGATTCCAGTGGGAGTGTAATAGTATTTTATTTCATTTAGTACACAGAACAAAGTGGCTAAGCAAGGTGACAAAATGAACAGTCCTGTTTGCTTTATTCTGTCTAAAAAGGCTCTTTTGGTGCTGAGGCTAAAAATATTAGTAGCTTTGAAAGTTCTGTTTGAAGCCCTGTTATTTATTGATTTATTTTCTATTCATCTTAGAATTCTAGTAGTGGAAAGAGCACTAATGAGTGTAGCTGATTTCATTACCCTAGATATAAAATAGGGAGTGTGTAGTCATGGTAGTCATGTAATGACTTTGTATCCTAAAGCAAAATCTGAAGGAATCAAAGTGAAGAATCTCTTAGAATAAATATAAATAGATAGATATGAAGAAATAGTTAACATTCTCTGTCTAATGTCATTGCTAGATTCAATAACACTGTCTTGTCATCAACCCCGAATCAAGTATTGCATCTGCTTTTTTAAAGCAGTTGATTGAATGAATACAAATGTCTTGCTGTTGTCACTTGGGATAGCACTTCATATATCCCATTTTCTAGACTCTAATTATTCCATTTGTAGACATGAATGCCATTTAGATGTAAGCTAATTCAGCATGGTAACTCAATTAGATTTGTACTGACTAGGATTTATGAAACATCAATGGAATCTTGGTGAGACCAATGGGACTACGGTTATTTATCCCTAAGTCTTACTGATGCTGCCTCTCAGGAGCGCAATTAAACACGCCAGTGATGAGAATGTTTTGTAACAGTAGTCTTCCACAATTAGACTAAGATTTTTGTAAAGCATATCACACGTAAGGCAGGGCATCATGTATTATGCAATACAAAGTTCTCATCTGAGTAGTTCATGATGTTGAAGGGCAAAAGAAATTCCCATCATTGCATTGTTACTGTAATTATAAAAAACAAAACTCAAATTGAGATCATATGAAGTATGATGAAAATTTTGCTTTGCTGATTGAAAGAGGAAAAATCAAACTATATTTATTAAATAGTATCTGCATCTTCCAGACTATAGGCAGGTTTCTTTACTAATGTAGATGCCCTTGGAAGCCGTGAGTTCCTTTTGTGTATTTAGAGCTCTCATTGCACTTGACCCTGGGCCTGTTTGTTTGTTCTGATTTTGAGAAATAAACTAAGTGTCAGGAACGCTCACTGAAATTGCACAATATAAGAAATGGAAAGAGACTAAGTGAGTAAATCTGCATTCATTGTCATCAGGTGTTTAAACTATTAGATCCCAACAATAAAGTACTGTGGAGTTAGTCACTAGTAGAAACTGAATTATCATTATCAGACACTCTGAGGTGAGCAGAGAAGAGACTATTGGAGAGTATTATTCCTACAAAGGAGCCGAATTCTGGCAGTAGGGGAGTTTGGAACATCCTGGTTTTTTCCACACTGTTCTGTAGGGTGAGAAAGAGAACTGCTGCAAGATGAGGATTCCTCTGTTAGTAAGTGGCAGGAATGGTCAGTGGCATCTGAAATTATATTGAATTCTATGTGCTTTTTTTTTTCACTTTTTCAGACTGTTTTGTCCACATGTTCAGCTTGAGGCTGTACATTCCTAAAAGAGCTGTGCACAAAATTTCAAGTATGGTTGTTCCCTCACTACTACTTATGTTTTTATGGTACTATCAAAATTGAGAAGGTGTAAAGGGAAATGTTTTAGGGGAGCTTCAGATTCGAATCGATTCCTTGTTCCAGGCACTTTTGGGCTCACAGGCTTGGAGCCATTCACTGCCAGATTGGTCAGAATGTCGTAGCTGCTGATGGTTTGCAAAGTGCCTGAGAATATATCTCTAGGGAATGTTTACAGATTGCAGGATTGAACGCTAACATGTCACCTTAACTGACATATGGCTGCTGAAAAAATGGATATATAAAAAAGTTCTTTTACATAGAATTATTTTATGAGAAGGCGCTGTTTGCAGGGACTGGCTGCTGAAGGGATTGTAGCTGAATGGCATTGTTTTCATGATGGTTTTCTGTACCATGTGCTATTTATTTGATTAGATTTACAGTAACGTGATTATCCTACGTCATTCTGCACTTCATACTGTTCGCACTCCAGTTGTGCACCTCTAGTTGTGCTAGTAGGTATCTGGATTTTATGCCTTTATGAAAGCTAAGATGATTTCTGCCTAAAAACAGCTGGTTGGAGACTACCTTTAAATTTAAAAACCACCCTGCTACTTAAATATTTTCAGCCTATCATTCTAATTGAATTGTTGTTTAAAAAGAAGTACAATAGAATTATTCACTTGCCAAAGAGTTTTCAGAAGATCGTATCTGCTGTCTTGATTTCTGCTGTTGCTTTCATATAGAAGCAGGGCAGGATCTTCTCACACTGGGAGAACTCATCATAGCTCCATATCTAAGATTTAATTCATTATGAAATCAATAACAGATTTCAGTTAGAGTAATTTTTGTGCAAAAAAAAGTATTACTAGCCTTATAGGGTAGTAAAAAACTTCTGGTAAATGTTGAGTGTGTTGAAAGATTTTTTGTGGAAATACTTTTACAAAAAGTGTGGGGTTTTTAATGAATGTATGCTTGGGAGAAAAGACCTCTAATTAAGAAAAAACCAGAACAACCCAACAAAAACCACCACCACAACAAACCAAATCAAATCCCTCCCCAACCTTGTCAAAGTGGAATATTAGCATTTCCTTATTTTTAAATATTTCCTTTCATGAAAACAGTATTAACTGATGAATGAAATGTCAGTTATTACATTAAGGAAAACACTTAAAGCCAAACCTGTTTCAAAAAACCACAAGCATATTTGAAAGTATGTTTTGTTCTTGTTGGGAATGAGCATATACTTTGAAAATTGTACAATAATCCCAAAGTAGAAATTATTTTTTTTTCTCCATTTACTAGGATCTGAACAATTGCAATTTCCCACTCAAGCTGTAGATTCAGACCCTGGACCCTGCTACATTAGTTGACATAGTCTGTGCTAGTGCCAAGCAGTTGAGTTTAGTTTCTCTCAGAGCTTCTACCATGGTAGACTACAGTATAAACAAAATAAGCATTGTCAGCAAATGTGGTTTAGATTAATTGGATCAGAGCTTTTCAGATGTTGCTCTGTTAAATGCTTTTCTATTTAAATGCTGAAGAAATGTTGTTACCTTATGACCGGGGGAGAGGAGGGGAAGTGCTGGTGAATCTCCATGATATCACCTCAGCCACTATTTCTGTTGGCAAACTCAGCAGAGGCCAGACTCCAGGGCTTGGAACCCTGAGCTATGGAGCACAGAACAAAACTGGATTTAAAGATGTATCTCTGTGCCTGTGCAGTGATGCTTTCTGTCCCAGGGAGGACTGGAGCCTATCCCTGATCTTAGGGAGGGAAGATGGGAGGTTCTTGGAATTTTATTTTGTCTTCAGCTCAAGACATGCAATTTCTGAGGTGCACAGCACAAAAAGAAAAGGGAAGGAACAGAGACACCAAGCAATCTTTAGCCCTCCTTGTGTCCTGTTCACAAGGAAGCTGTTGCTTGCTAGCCCCACTTAGTCCCTTCCTTAGATTCCAGCTCACTTCACAGCCCTTTGATTTTCGACATCTCATGTGGTGACCTACACTCTTCTACTCGGCACCTATAATTTTATCTTCTTAAGGAGCTGAATGTCTCATTTAAACACTGTAATTCCTCTGAATCCCAAAAACTGACCTCAAGTTTTTGTTGTTATTTAGTTGCGCTGATTCATTTGTTCATGTCATGCACAGGCACATGCACAACACAGCTTTGGCATCAAATTGAACTCATTCTAGAACCAGGATTGGAATAACCCGAAGAGACCATGTGAAGGGGTTTTTCCTCTCCTAAGTCTGGCTCAGATTCAGAAGTAATCCCTGATTGATTTTTGTCCACACTGTTCTTAAACCTAGATAATTAAGCTGTACAACATATTCCAGTGCTAATGCTAATACTTAATTTTCCTTCTGAAGTACATGACTAATTTTTTTCTTGCTATCATCATGGATGTGGTGAGAAATAATTTCCTTAGTAGCAGCCTTTATTTCTGTCCTATGAGAAACCCCTTGTAATGGACAAACGGAACTCCAGTTATTTCAGTTTTCCCCAGTGGGATTTGCTTGTTCTATTGTTATGTTCGCTCTGGTTGTCTTCCTCTGCGGTTACCTCCACTTAGTTTATGTGTTTTTTATCTGCAAGGATTACTTTGAATTCTATTCCTTGAGGATATTCACAATCCTTCCCACCTTGCAGTAGATTTATAGGCATACTCTTTTCTGACATCGGGTCAGTCATTAGAGTACTGATTGACACTGACAGAGGATCAAACCATGCACAGCCCTCTCTGACAACTTTCCAGTTTGACACAGGAACACTAATAACTGCTCTCTGATGTGATTTTCTACTCACTGTAGAGTTTACACTTGTCCTGGTTTTGGCTGGGATAGAATTAATTTTCTTCATACTAGCTGGTCCAGTGCTGTGCTTTGGATTTAGTATGAGAATAGTGTTGATAACACACTGATGTTTTAGTTGTTACTAACTGGTGCTTACTCTAAATGTAGGACTTTTTAGTGTCTCAGCCAGGAGAGATGATCTCAACTGGCCAAAGTGGGATGTTCCATGGTGTGGAATGTCACACCTGGTATATAAAGCCAGGGAGTTGCCTGGGCAGTGCTAACTGCTGCTTGGAGACAGGCTGGGCACTGGTCAGTGGGTGGCGAGCAGTGTTCTGTACATCAGTTCTTCCTCTTGGGTTTTATTCCTCTCTTGTTCTCCTTTTGTTTTAGTTATTAAACCATTTTTATCTCAACCTGTGAAGTTTTCCTTTTCTGTTTTGTAAGTCAAGTGCATCTGATTTTGCTGTGTGTGCTTATACAATACAGGCACTCATGCACCTGCCTGAAAAATTCCCGGTCCAGGAAGCCTAACCCCTCTGGTCATGTGCTGCCTGGTGTCTGACTCCCGGGGGAAGAGTCCCATGTGGGTACTCATCTGTGGGCCTTGCAATAACATCCTGTATTCCTTGCCTCTCAACATCCCTTTTTGCAATCCTGATGGGAACAAGCTCTGCTTAACTTGTGGAAATTCTTGGTCAAGAATCAAAGCCTGGGTGAGCTGTTGCTCCAGTCTGGGTGTATGTAAAACTGCTGATGATGTTCAGAGGAGCACAACTGAGGCTGTGCTTTTCTGACTGTTAGCATCAAATCCCAGTTCAGCATCCACAGAACTTCACTGAGATCCTTCAGTATGAGCCCTATATCTTTGGCCCTTAAACCAGGGCTTTGATGCTTAAGCTGAGAACACTTCAGATGCCTTCTGTCCTGTCTACCAAATCTTGCACTTCAGGGAGCATGGGTAGAGTAAGGAAGAGGTACTGCTTCTGGAGACATGGAATGGGGAGACAGACAAAGCAGGAATTCTCCTCAGCTGCTGCATATGGTGACACCAAGTTACCTGAAAAAGTTTCTTCAGTTGCTGTTTCCCCTGAAAGATGGGCCCACCCCTTACATTGCAGTACTCTAGCAGTTTTAGCTAATTGTTGCTCCAATGAGGTGTTTCATGCCTGGAATTATTTCTTTGATGGAAGAAATAGAGAGCACGGGACCAGGAACAGATGGTTGATAATGACATCTTAATTCTAGAGATGAGAATGAAAGTGGTATTTCATTATGGAGTGTATATTTAAATTGCCTTCAGGTGTTGGTTTAAGAGAGTAGAGGAAAAAGAAAAGTTAAAAAGATTTTTAAGATTTAGTAAAAGGGATGGAGTGGTACAAATCAGAGCTAGTAATAATGCCCTACAAACCTGTCAGATTGTAGTAATGTGACAAGTGCTTGCTAAAGGGAATCATTGCCCCATGTATGGTGATGGACTTGTTTCACTTTGATGAATCAACTGGTTTGAATTATTAGAAAAATGAAATGTTTGCCCTGCTTCAGATTTTCCAAATGCCCCTTCAGGATAAAAGGACATGCATTATGTCTTTTTAATAATTCGAGAATCAGTTTTGTGCTATGCAAAATATTCTCTTTTTAAAGCACTAACATACACTTTAAAACAAATTCATAATGCAGCTGAGTTTGGTTACTAATAAGCTTCATTTAAGGAATTTCTTTCCTCTTGCTAAACTTCCCTACAAACTGGACTTCTTTTAATAACCGTGTAATCATAAAGGTTTATTGTGACACTTTCAGTAGGCAGAATCCTAGCTGATATTAATGGCAACATAAATTAGGTTTAATCAGTCCAATTCCTCTGTGAATTTATGGTATTTGTGTATGAGAGATTGGAAAACTATCAATTCAAGACCTGTGTCATAGAGAAAGTCACACACCGACATCTTTCTTTCTGTGAAAGATGTCATTGCAGTGTGTTATTTCTGTTATATATGTAATCTAAATCGTGTGAAAGATGAACAGAGATCCATACACAAACACTTTCGATCTGTTTGTATGCATTTGAGGAAAAGCGCTCATAGATTTCTTAAAAATACACAAATTAATATTGCTTACTTTTCAGCAGGGGTAAATTAGGGTCTTTGAGACCTTCTTAGAACAGTCTGGAGTTAAATAATATGCATGTTTTTCATTTTACTATGATGAATGCAAAGCTATTAAACAACCTTTTAAAGAGTTGGTGTAATTATCTGTAAACAGTAACGTTACAAAAAAAGGTCAAGTTGTCCTGCCATTAGAAGTTTATGGATATAAACTGGATTTATGTTCCCATAAAATGGGCACTGACTAACTAGATTAATTCTACACAACTAAACCAACTGTAGTAATATTTAGAAACAATAAAATGATACCAATTAAAGCAATTTTATTTTTTGTGTCATATTGATTAATGGTGCACTAAAATTAACCAAAGACCTTAAAATCAGAATGGTTGCAGGAAGGCATCCACATCTCAGCATTATTACCAACAAGAAGGAGCAGTTAAGGGAGATGGCCCTGCAATAGTATGAATATTTAATTAATAATTAGTCATGTAATTTCTCCTCAGGAATTATTATCCCTCAAACTGGTTTGTGAATTTAATTATTAGCAGCCTTTTTGTTTCCATGTCCCCTCATTACTGTCAGGATTGATGTAACATAAACTTCATTAAAAATTAAAGCAAGAGTCTTAATTACAAGGCTACCCTGACTGAAGTCAGAATTAGCCAAGTCAGTGATGTGCAAATGAGTGCATTATTTAAGAAACATGCTGGAAGTAGTTATGCTAATGTGGAAGGTTCACAGTAGCAGACCTTTTCACTTGCAGTTGCATATTCATTAAATGCACTATGCAAATTTAATGTAGCAGCCTTAGTAATGCGTTGTTAATTTATTCAGATTTATTGAGTAGGACTTAAAAAAAATGTACAAATTTAATTACTCTATCTGCTAGAATGATATTAGGAGAGATAGTGGAGGTTTAAAATGTGTTGATCTGGATTACTGCAGTTTGATGGAGGATGTAGCATCAAAGGACACAATTTTGATAACTAGGCTTGAAAGAATATTTGATTTACTTATGGAATGATCTAAGAAATCACTAAAATTGCACATGCTACTTCCCAATAGGAAAGTAAAAAAAAAAGTCTCAGTTGTATTAAGTTAAGAGCTAAAGCAGTGCTGAGTCCACAGTCTAATGGATGTAATGATCCTACTGAGACCAGTAAAGGTTATGTATGGAGATCTATGGGAAGCAAACTGTCTTTGTGGAAAGTTCACTGGTTGTTACGTGTTCCTTTGCGATGCTGCAGATCATCAAGTTTAACAACAGGAATCCTGTCACTTTGTAACATTACTGGCAGCACACTGTAATTTGTTAGCAGTGGCTCATGTGAAGTTAAAATTTCTGTTTTTCTTTTTGCTTTACAGTCTGCAAAAAAACCCAACACTAACATTGCAAATTTACCATTGTGGAATTTTTTTTCTCCTATGGAATTTCTACATATGGGAAAAAAACAATATGATTGTATTGTGGTATTCACTTTGAAACCTATTCAAAATGATTTGGTCTCTTGTGAAAAGGCTCATGCCAGGAACTGTGACCCTGTTACCATTGAGGAACAGAAAAGCTGAGCTAGAACAATTAATTTTCAAATGCCTTTGATTTTCCACCTTGTAACAGTTTCCATATTTTTATTTCCCACCTGATGTGTGGTTTCAGAAAACTAATTGCTGCAAGTGTGTCTTGTGCTTTTTCAGTAATCGACTTCATAGCTGGGTACCTGTAAAAGTTCAGCCAATTTTCAGACAGTAGTAAGGGCTAAAGCCTGGGCTGCTTAGCTGGGCAATAAGAGTGTAAAGGACTCCCTCCTTCCTGATGGGATTAATCCTTGCACATTCTTCTCTGTGTGGGGTTGTCTGCCTTGCTCACTACTGGGTTGTCTAGACATCACCAGGCTGTATTGTGGGCTGCTGGCTTGATACTTGCCAAGGAAGTGACTTCTGTTGCCTTGAAAAGGTATGATCCAGCCTGCCCTGTAAGAAAACAGTGAATATTTATCTCATTTTTAAAACTTGAAGTTTTCCTGGCTACAAGTACCTGAGTCTTCAGGCCAAGGTGTGAGTTAGTGGAAAGCACAGGAAATCTGCATTATGAAGCCTTTGTCATCTGAGAAGTTCTTGCTCTTCTGCTCTTGTCTCTTGTTCCTGCTACAGTGAAGCTGCTCTCTCCTTTGTCCTCTGAACCACACTGCAGAAATGAACTCGACTGTTCACCTTTAAATCACTGAAAATTATCTGCTGCTTAATATAATAACAATTTAAAAAAAAATCTGATGTGCATTTTTAAGTCTGAGTGGATTTATCTTATAAAATCCACAAACCAACCCAAACCCTAACACCTTTCTCATCTTTTCACTTTCCCTGTGCTTTACTGGCAGAGGCCAGAGACATTTATTTTTGGATGAGGGAGTTATTTTCAGCCAAACCTTTTCCTTATCCAGCCAAAGTGCTCTCGTGGTAGGATATCAGCTGCAACACAGGTCTAACATGGACATCACTGGATGAGGGGGACAAGGAGCTACTCTTTTTGTCACACTGTCACCTTCAGTGCTGTAGTGCAGACTGAGAGGACAGTGGTTGGTGGCACAAGAGTTGGAAACAAGTGGTTGGATGCAGAAAGTCAGCAGGGTCCTTTTGACATGACTGATTTTAAACTGTACCTATGGCTTTTCTGCCTATGTCTAAAGCTCCTTTCACTGCTAAATATAATTTGGACTTGCTCTCCCTGCTGGAATCCATCCTGGTTTTGCCAGGTAGCTTGAGGAATCTGGAGAAATCTGTCACTCTCATTCTATCTTTTCTCCTCATAAACAATTGGATCTGTCAGTTATGGATAAAAAGCTGACTGCCCAAACTATCAGTCTTGATTTCCCCTTTGTGCAGCAAAATCCTTTCAGATAATCTCTTCTGCTCCAGAAAGCAGCAGTTTTATGACTGCTAAACAAAATTAATATATAGAAATGTCAGGCAACTCACTCAGAACATCTAGGCCAGTGTCTGTAACACTGTAAGGAGGGAGGTTCATCTCCTAGCTGGTTGAATTATTGGCTGTATGTACACACATGCAGCTCAGGCTTTCTGGAAGTGTTGCAACTAAAATTTGCTCTCTTTGCCCAAACAAGGATCTATGCAGTATCCTAGACACGGTGGGAGTGTTTGAAAGGCATTCTCAGTGTTCTAAAGCCTTTCATAGTGTGGCCTCTGTATGGCAGAAATGTCAAGAGCTGTGGTGTCCTGCAGGGCCTTTTCCTGCTCCAACGAGAGATCCTCATTTCACACACACTTTACTGGAAAGGCCACTCTTAGGACATTCACGTTCACTCTTCTTTTACCTGCTTATCCAGTAATTAGAAAAATTTTCTGTTAAAAACATAGGCTGGCTTATTTGAAATAGTTTGATTGCAGTGAATTCTTAGAGCTGTGCCTTCAACGTGTGGGTGGTGAGATTAAATGATACGCAGTGTATGCTTGGAATAGTTGAATGATTAGGCACTTACATCTGTTTAATTAAACAATGAGCTTCAACCCCTGTTTAATTAAGGACTAGCTCATTTCAGTTGTGGTCACATGCTGGGAGTTATAACACTTCTGTGATTCAAATCCAAGGATATAATAGAAATAGGTTGGTCTCCTTTCAATCCTTAATAGCCAGTGGTGCACAGCACAAGGCAAATAGATGATTTGCAGGTGGGCGATATAAGAATTTATTCATTATCAGGGAAAAGGTATGTTTAAAGTAAGATTTGTGGCAATGTGAAGAAAGTGAAATCATATGTATTGGGTGATGGGGGAAATGAAGGTTAACAAATATCATTCATCAACTAGCAGAATGTATATTCCAGCTTCACCTCCTGGAAGGTCTTGTTTCCTTAACATTATTGCCTTAAATTTGTCTCTTAAGAGCTCTGCCCACATTGCTGAAGGCTGAGGACCTTGTGCTCTTCAGTGTAACCCTGAAAAAAACAACTTGACAATGAAAAAAGTGCACATGTTGTGGTTTTTTAAAAGAAAAAGTAGGATTTGAGACATAGAGGGTGGTGCTTAGCTCTTGAGATTCTGGCTGTATCCTGTTTACCAGAATTCCTGAAAGAATCTCAGACCGATCTGGTTCCCCATAATCTGGGATTGTATGCCAGCTAGTGGTATTTCCTTTCTCCATCTTAATTATGAATTTGAGACACACAAACTTTGTTGTGTATGGAAAATCAAACCAGTGTTAACTGACAGGGTGAGAAGCAGCAGCTAAAGAGAGTGCTGTGTAATGTTCTTTCAGTCCTGAACTGTGAAAAGTAAAGAAGAAATTAGTAAGGAAATACAAGAAATGTAGGAGGTGTTATAAATCTGTCAGACAAACAATTCTTGTGATCAGACTTACAGATTTAAGTATTCAGTTCAGGTAGGTTGGGAATTCCAGCTTTCTTGTGACTTGTTACCTTGCTTCTCCCTGCTCTCTATCCTCCACCTATCACATTAACTGCAGGAAAAACTTAGGATCTCATTAGTGTTGCATATTGATTCACTTAGGACAAATTGAAGTCTAAAAATGTCACTCAACTTTGACCTGTTATGAAAGCATTTAACCCACTGAAGACTCAGGTGAGCCACTCTAGTGTCTGATGTCCTGTAGAAGTTACATAAAAAGTGGCCTCTGTACAGACACCTGTCATCACCAGGATCACTGCAGGCTCTAAGCTGGGCTTCTGGAGGTGTGTTCTTTGCTGTGCCAAGGCTCACTCAGGGCATGTTCAGATGTGCTTCCCTGCTGGTTCACAAATTCCATGATGGTGGGCCTGCATGTGGATGAAGCCAGGAAGCTTCTCTCTGTTGGCTCATGACCTGCCTGTGCCCAGGAGGCTGGTTCTTGTCCTTGTTCTCTCTGTTGTATTTTTCAGTGCTTTCTGTGTCAGCATTGCCAGTCCATGCTTGAGTCTCACAAAGGTCATCTGAACTTTTGCCACAGGGAGTTCCAGAACTTGGCTGAATCCTGTCGCTCTTGGGATATCTTCTCATGCAGCAGATGTTTGCTTTCCATTGCATGGAGGGAGAGCACCTGCTGTTTCTGCTGGAGGTGCAGTTACCCTGGTTCACAAACCATCTTGTACTGTGGAAATCAAAGATTTAGGATCTCAATCATTGTAGATGTTACTGTTCATTACCAGTTTTCAGGGAAATGTAAATATCCCATCTTTTCCCTGAAAACCTCTTCTCTAACTTGAAATTCTGGGGTCAGTTTAAGGCTCTGCAGACAACTGGGGAATCAGCAAACTTGAATGAAGAGGAATGCTCATTTTCCTGAAGCCACCACATCAATTTTCTATCTTAGAAAAAAAAACACAAATCTATACTTTGCCTGGAAAAATCTGTGTTTCTTAGCAATTTCAAGCATTTGGTTAAATCTTCTGAGTCACCTTTTCTTCGCCTTGTACCAAATGGATCCTGAAGGAGGACTCCAAGAGTTCTACTGCAGGAGTCCATTGTTTTCCATTCCACTGTCAGCCTTTTTCCTCCGTGCTGACTTTGCATGTGAATTTTTAACTCCAGAGAAAGCCTTGCATAGATGGAGATTAATCTCCTAATGCAGTTCTTGACAGCACTAACAGGTTGTGGTGTTCCAGGATAATGCTGCACCTCCTACTTCCTGCTGCTTGGAGCAATTATTTTTCATGTAAGATATGCTGGTCCTACATGGGGATTTTTACAGGTGTCTTTGTATCCCATGGAAAAGATTTGAGGCCTGGGGCTACTTTTTCTTTGTCATCATCATAATTCCAACATAGATAAGCTATTGTGGGGGCCCCTTTTCTGTCAAGTCTTTAGAATTTACAGTCTGTCTCCCTTGCCCTCTTTGTCAGACACTAAGGCTCTCTTGCCTTAACTGAAGATGATTTGCCATATGGTAAAGTGGGTTTGCTCTCTATTAAATGTTTTTAATTGCAGTATGTTTACAAAGAGCTCTGTAAATACTTACATATCCGATGCTGCTAGAAATTAGTTTTATGCTAGGTTTTCCTGGGACTATTCCAAATGATGCTGTTCAGAGAAGTTAAATTGCATTTGCTGCCATTCAGTGCTTAATGACAGCATGCCCAGCATGTGGCTCTATGGCATCGTGCTCTTCACACATCCATAAATAAGACTTCAAAAGGATTACTTCAAATGATATAGGTGAGTAAGCTCACAGTGAGGTCTGGCAGGAATTGCCTACTCCAGTAGCACTAGCGAAATTACTCGTATGATTTAAAGCCAGAAACTCAGCCAATGTAATTAATTTTAAACTCCATTGTTTGCACTAGGATTTTACATTGATTTTTAAAGTTGTCCCAGTATGACTTCTGCACATCAACAGTCTGATTCTGTCAGGTCTTTTTCAAAAGGCTGCTTAGTGCCCTCCATGACAAGTTTAATTTGAGAGAGAGACCATTTCCTGCTCTTGGGAAGCCTGAAATGCAAGCATCAGACTGGCAGAAACAATGTTTCTGTAAAGATCACTGTAATACTGAATTTCCTGTATAGCTGGTGTGTCTAGTCTACTAGATATCTTAAATATCTACAGCTATATGTTGCAATAGGAAGTGTGTGCATGACAAATCAGCACAAAGCATCCCAGCCCGGAATTGCAACACAAAGCAGCCCCATCCAAGAAACTGTCAAAATATTTATTAATCATGTATGAATCCTTTGAAAACTTTCACTAAATGTTCTTGGAGGAAAAAAAGAAAAACTCAAGTTATGCAAGGCAACTTGATCCCTGTAACAAGCTGAGAATATTCCACTTAAATTCCTACTCAACAGATTAAGTTCTATTGTGGCAGCCAGTAAGTTTTGTGCTGTTCAACCCAGGAACAGGTATTTAGTATCATCTCTTTTGCAAGTATTATCTGTCCACACCAAGGTATGGAAGGAAAGCTTGTTTTCAGCAACAAGAGGGAAAGGCTTTAATTGCTTATTATTAGCATTCTACCTTACACCTGCTGTCAGAAATCAATGCACATGTAAAGTGGAAACTCTTGGTTAAATCCTTCTGACATGGTAAGTGAGCATTGGGGAAAAATAAGTAAAAAATAACTACAGGCCTAGTGACT
The DNA here is from genome assembly GCA_013399895.1 of Serilophus lunatus. Lineage (NCBI taxonomy): Eukaryota > Metazoa > Chordata > Aves > Passeriformes > Eurylaimidae > Serilophus > Serilophus lunatus. Next base: position 275,412 of record VXBA01005139.1, on the reverse strand, counting down.
GGCATCTAACTAGGATACTTGAGCCTTTGTTGAAATTCAGACTCTTGGGAAATGCTATCCTTCATTTTTATCCTCAATCTGTCCTAAATTTCTCCCTGAATATTCTTTAGACACTGCAGACATGAGAAATACTGAGGCATGGTTTTGCTTCCTGAGGCCTTCTGAGTATCCAGAGTCACTTCTCTGCCCTGCAGCACCAAGGTGGGAAGAGCCATCATCAGCTGTATAGAGGTTCTGCTCTGTTATTATACTGCTGCAAGTGTTTGCAGTATGGTGTGAGAAAGTGTGGGAGGAACTTCCACTGTTGCTTTTGGAACCATTTTGTGTTGGCTCTTTCAGATTACTAGAGCTAAAAGGCACTGGATCCTCTGCAGAGGGTTTACAACTCTTTACTTGCAAGTGGAATGTGCTTTCCCTATCTTCTTGTTCTTGGACTTAGAATGTATCATAATAGGTAGTATTTAATTTAATGAAGTCTTTGATTTTTGTCTCTCTGTAGCTTTGAGAGGTCAGAGCAATGATGAATTGTTTCAAAAACTAGTTTTAGGGTAGGATGTCATAGCTGCCATAGGTGTTGGGCATAAATGGCTTGGATAAGGGAGCCAGGGCATGCAGGAATACCCAGTATAAGAGGAGACTAGGAACTGTGACACCATGGCAGCGCCTTACTGAGAAAATTCAGGAAGAAGAAGTTTGGGATAAAGAATATTTGGAGCTTAATACTTTTCTGTGTAAGCTACTTCAGCTGTACTGCAGGTTTGTGTGATTTGAGGATATGTCTTTATATCACAAGAGAATTTCTTCTCCCAGGATTTCTGACTGTGAAATATTACAGCTCTAAAGCACCTTGATTCTCTAGCATGCTTTAAGTTTTAAATGTCTGTCTTTTGGGTATGGTCTTAATAGACTAGGGCTTTAGGACCAGTTTCTCTGAGAAGCAGTACTGTTCAAGAAGGGCCCTTGACACCATTCTGACTTAATGCTAGACACATCTGCTGCTACTTGGACAAAATTGACACTGTCTAGAGAGCAAAGCAATCACCTAGTGTAGCATTACAGAGCATTTACACTTGAACCATGTTACCAGGCAGTAAATCTTGACCTTTAGGAGTTCAGAGATTAGATTTCTATGCTGCAAGCGCTCAAGATATTGTCAGGCATTTGTTGCTATTCAAAGCAGATTTCAGGGGTTACCTATGGGTTTAAATCATAGCCTCAATCATTTTTGGAAGGTTCTTCTAAAGCTGAGATAGCTTCAAATAAAAACTAGGATTACTTTTACATTTATTGTTAGCAGTTGTCAAGATGCAAAGGTGGGGGCAGGAAGGGGTTGTGGAGGCACAAGACATTGTTGTAAGTTTTAGTGTTTATTTCTATGTGAGCAGATATTTTACAGTGTTTGGAGGGAAATGGCTTTTTTAATGCAGTCAACAGATGCACTTATTTCAATGAGATGATAAATTAAAATTTGGATTCAAAATAGGACTGAAAACAGGCATAGATTAAAAGAAACACATTTTAAAAAGTAGCAACCCCTCAGATAATCACTGACTTACAAATAGACACAGTGTTAGTAATTTGTTAGTACTGAGAAATGTTTGAAAGCTCATGCTTTATAACTGTATACAAAGCACTGCAGAAGGGGAGTCAGGCAGATGCCAAAACTGGTCATTGTGCCTCCACTACTACCAGGAATCCTTCCTTCCCAGTCCTGATGATCAGATTTGGGTAGGTGCACATAGCAGCAGGAATCTCATCTCCTTTGTCACTGAGATAAAGATCAAAACTCATAAGGCATTTTCTCCTTTCTTTGTCCTCTTTCCCCAAACCACCCAAGTGATCTCAAATCCTTATTTCTGTCTTTCTATCCCAAGGTTGTTTTTTTCCAAAATGAGGAGAGTTACAGCCATGAAAGAATTGCAGTTTTCATCCAAAGTTTGTAAAAAATAATGCATTTGTGAAATTTAGTTGTAAAAACCAGATAAAAAAATGGAAGGCTAAAGACTGAAGACTGACACAGCAAGATCCTATTGTAACTGACAGTAAAAGCATCTTCTGCGTGGTGCTGGAGGTAAAATGTGGTGATTCTGGAATGCATTCAGAAGAACATCAGCCAGAAGAGTGTAAGGGATTTTTGCCCTTCGCTCAGGCCAATGTTCCAGTGCTGGAACACACTCTAACCCTCTGGGCATTGTATTAGAGAAGGATTGGAGATCACTTGGAGAGTACAGGCAGGGAAACTTTTATTGAGGAAAGGAAGCACGATTAAAGTGATTAACTACCATGAAACAGTTCATTACAGAGTCCTTTAAAGTCCAAGTCTCCTGGCCCCCAGGGTTTCACTTTCTTGCTTTTTTTAATCCTGTAAAGTAAAATAATAGTGGGGTTTTTTTCCTGCTAGAAAGGAAAGGACAGCTTAACAAGTGGGAGGAGCTTGGAAGGGAGCAGAACCTTTTGCCATATTGCTCTTTGAAATCTGTAATTGATATTTTAAAACTTCCTGATGAAGGCTTTCCCCAGCCTTCACAGGCCAGAACCTCCAGAGTGATTTTGCTAACTAAGCCTCACAATTGTAATGTGTAAGAACGTGCTAGAACTGGCTGGGAAACCTTCAGCTGAGCAGTGCAGTGCTCAGTGTCCTCTGTCCAGGCGACAAACACCATCCTTATAAGTCCTGGATCTTTTACCTATTCTGTGGTAACTAGGCATTAAAAACAACAAATGAAAGCTTAACTGGCTTTCTAAAATTATTTAGGTTTCTTTGGACACCTTAAATATCTCACAAGGTATTAGTCTGGCCTTTCACAGTTGGTCTTGCAGTCTTGGAAATCCTGACCAGTGGAAATAGATTTCAGCCTTGGGAGATAATAAAAAAAGCCTTTGGTGAGTCCCATCAGAGCATAAAATGTTCTCTGGTGATCATGGCTAAATGAGAAACTGAGCCATTTCCAGTTCATCTCTACTCTTACGTTTCACACTGGAGAGGATGTCTTGTCTGGATCTGAACTCCCTCAATCTCTTTTGTATGACTCTTGGCCCTGGTTCAGTATCCAATTTTGTCATGCTGTTGTGTGAGTCCACTGCTCTGAGCATCTAAGTACACCCAGTCTGCAGTAAAGCAGTTGGGGCAGTGCCACTTCCATTTTTATGGATGAGAAATTGTGGTTTGTTTCCTATGATTAGGTCCTCTAAAGTATTGAGACTGGACATCTGAATGTCCCTGGAGTTTCTAAGTTTAAATGGGAATTATGTAGGTGTTCTGATACAGAGAGGAAGAGGAAAATACCAAGCAAAGGCATGTTCCTCACATCTTCAGCTAGCAGCCTCTCCTGCTTTGGCATCCTAAGTGAAAGCAGAAGGATTGGAGTATGTGAAATGCTATTTTATCTAAAAAGCACCAAAAGGCTTTGGTACAATGGCTTGTGAAATGTTGAGGTACTGGGTCATATTTCTAAATTGTAAAATATTTGTTGCTTGTTTGAAACAGTGTACTTAATATAGATATTTGATGAAAATAAAATACCAGGAAACAATCTAATTGTGACTGACTATGCCAAACCTCTGTAAAAGTTTTTGTTTTGTCTTGTTTCTCTTCCACTTCCTCCCCAAAGAAGACACACTGTTGTTGGTGCCAGCAAATGCATGGTGTGCACTGGTTGCTATGGTAATTATTTATTGTAATGAGTTAATGTTATAAATGACTAGGATTTAATGAGGAGTTCCCTCGGGAATATCTCCATCAGTTGGGCAGTGCATCCCTGTGAGACACACCAGGGTGCTGGGCACTCACACACTGCAGCAGCACCAGGGGAGCTGTAGTGTTTCATCACTCCTGAAGTCTCCCACACTTTTTTGCAAGCTAATTCTGTAGGAAACACAAGTAAATGATGCAGAACTTCCTAATGAGTTGGGCTGGGAATCTGCAAGGCTTTCCTCTACACTGAGGGGGGCACTGAGTGTGGCTTTGTGCAAAGTACAGATGGATTTGGATGGACAATAAGATTTCAGATTTCCAAAAGCTGAAAGAACGCTGCATTCTGTTTAAAGCAGAATGATTCCATCCTTGTGTATACACACTTATACACACATAGTGTTCTGTGCTGCTCCGAAGGGCCCATGCACTGCGCAAAAGCAAGCGGTAACTTAATATGGGCAATTTGCAAACTTCAAATGAGATGCAAAATGTATGCTTTCTAAAAAATTTTGTATTTTAGAGAAACTTATCAGATTGTTTTTAAAACAGATGTCTTTCAAAATTGTAGTCTTAACAAGTCTTAATTTAATTTTGAGACAATGGAGAATTAATTAGCTTGGTTCAGTAGTCAGTAATACATTCCCTTCTGAAAGTCCAGAGACTTACACGAAGGCTGTCAAACGGTAATAGAGCTGCTATCAAATATGTTAGGAACCAGTGTGTACAGGTGCTTGTGCTGGTTATCTCCATCATATGGAGAAAGGTTAAGGGACTCGTATTTTATGATGCAACGTAAGGGTTCTCCTGCAATTTTGCAACACAGAAAATGGCATAGTCTGTTTAGCAGAGGAGATTCAATGTGGTGCTTATTTTTTGAAAATTGTCGGGGGGAAGAACTGTAGGGGGAAAAGGGGTTTTAAAGCATCAAATACAGATATGGCTTTACTTAGGTTTCCCTTGGGGGAGTCCCTCTAAAGGTACTTTGTAAGCCACGATCAGACTGTACCAAAACAAAGAATCCAAGCAGCTGCTGAGGACACACTAATTAACAAGGGTCTGATCTGGACTGAATCAAAATCTCCCTAGTTGGTGGGGTTTGTGGTTGGGGTTTTTTCTGATCAGGAGTTGAGACCAAACAAACAAGTTGCAGGAAAAGTGATGTGTTATGAGGTGGCATGAGGCAATGAACTGGTTTGGTTTATATAGTAATTTATTTGAAATAAAACTATCTGGGTCATAGTTAATGTATTTTTGGATATTGCACATGACAAATTTATTACTTGAGCTAGTTAATTCGGAAAAAAGGGGGTTTTTTTCCTAGACTTAAAAACCTGTTCCAAAGTGATATATTTTACAGCAAGATTGTTAGAATTTACTTTTTCTGAACAGACACAGTTACATGTCAAGTATTTCAGTGAGACTTTGTCAGAATTGCTCAAACTCCTTGGCTGTCTCTTACTCAGATAATCTTTGTGCCGCTCCCCTTTTAACAGACAAACCAAGAGTTCTTTTATTGAGTGCATTGCTTTTGAGACTGTGCTAATGCATCTTTAATCATTCTTCTTCCTCTTTCTCATGCATTTGCTGTATAGTTCTAGGTGGAATTGCCTCTTCAGATTTTTTCTGTCTTTCAGTGGCACATTCAGGCTCAAATTGTTGTGCTCAGTAGTGCCATTGTCACATTATAACAAGGAAGATGCTTTATCATGTGTTGTAAAATGAGTTGAAATCTTCAATAAGGAGCTGGGGGATCATGTTGGAGAAAAACATTCATTTTTATGCACCAAGTCATTACACTGGAAAAGGACACATTAAAGCTGTCCAAGTATTTTCGATGTGTAATGCCAGGGTATCACATTAACAAGTTGCAGAGCAGGAGGTTTTCAGTATTCTTGCTTACAAAGGTGTACGATGCAGATGGTTTTAAATGGGCAGTTTTCTTCTGGATTAGTGGTGGTCACTAACAGCAAACTTTGGTTTCAAAATGTTAGCAAATTGGGTAATATTATTTGGCTAGTCTAATTAATACAGTCAGTTCAGACACTGCCTCCTTTACTGCTATGTAATTATTATGTTAGATTTCTCGCCATAGAAGGCAGCAAAGTAACATAGACTGTCTCATTATTAATCTAGCAGTTCAATATTTTTGTTTATGTGCTGGTCAGAAAAAGAAGATTATGTTTAAGTGAAAGATTGTGAGGGGAAGAGACAAATATCCAGGGACAGAAGGACCATATTGCTCTATGAAAAGGAAAAAAGGTATCCAAGTTGTGCAAGTTGAAAGTTTGAATTAAAAAAGTGTGAAGTTTGAGGAAAATAAACCTCAAGAAATTTGTGAAAATATCTGCTTAATTCATCTTACTGTGCTCATTAGTACAAACAGTTCTGAAACACCAACACCATCACAACGTATCTCCGTGTCTCTGTAAGAACCAGTGCAAACAGGAATGTGGGATATCTGTTATTTAAACCACTCCTGTGGAACCATGAGTGTGTGGTTATGGTTTGGCTGGATGAGCAAAGAGGTTACAGTGTTTGCCTACAGTCCTTGTGCTCCAATGCTCTGTGGCTGCCAACTCCCAAAGCTTGTTTGAGATGTGTGCCATCATCTCTTTGGAGTCTTATTTTTTCAAGAGTTTGAGAGCCTTTTATGAGCCAAAAAAATTGTTCAAACTCCTGATTTTTACTCATTTGAAGATTCACCTCATTCCAAGAATGCCTTTTGACATGTTAGGAAAGCAAACCTGGTTAGACACACCTGACATTTAGAAGAGTAGTGAATCTTAAAAGGAAGCTCAAAACTTTGCTTTCACCGATGTTGTACTCCTGGATTCTTTTTGTGGGGAGAGAAATTCAACTTTGATAAATCTCTTAAAGACTCCTTCTAATGTTGAAGGCTAAAAGTCAGTGATTAGCTCTGGAATAGACTGTAGCACAGCTCATGCCTTGCCACACTACCTGCCGCTTCAGCCCTTCCCAGAGAGTCGGTGGTGTGTCCTTCAGAGGGGAAGGACTTCCTGCAAGGAACCAAGAAAGCTTTCATGAAAGAAGTTGGGCCGTAATTATCTCCTCAGTTCCTTGAGTTTTACCAGCCTTCAGCATAAGTAAACATGCTCAGTGTAGCTTTTTGTCACAGCGTAGGCTCTTGGGGTTATCTCTGAAGATAACTGCCTGTTATCCTTAGTTCTATTTTTTCCAGGGAAACTGCCAGAAATACAGCAAAATTCAGGTAGGGCTGAGACAGATGCTCTGTTGTGGAGATTGTTTTGCAGCAAAATACATTGACTCCTTCCCACAAATGCTGTTCAGTGTTCTGTGGATCTTCCTCACTAGGTATCAAAAAGCACTTCAGATGTTTTCCAGGTAATCTCTAGGTGTTATTTTTTTTCTAATTTTGGGGGGGTTTTGGTTTGGGTTTTGGGTTTTTTCCCCCCAGGTTACTTTTCTTAAACCTTTCTTTCATTTGGTGAGTTTTGACTTTCCTTGGCTGTAATGTCTGTTATGTGTGAGAGAAAGCAGGTGTCCTGGCAAAGAATAAATAGGCCTTTCCTTTGTGCATCTCAAGGTCCTTCTTCAAGCGAGCAGGTGAGCAGAAAGGGGACCAGAACAAAGTTGATAATTAATGGAAGAGATTAAGGGTAGGAATACTCTAGGCATTAGGAGGTGGGACAGAATTTGCCAAGGCAAGGATCAGATATTGGTGGCAGTGACAAAAATTCCAGTTTGACCAGCCAACAGAGGAAGAACAAGATCAGAACCACTATAAGCAATGAGATGAATGTGTTCATTATTATGGGAAAAATAGCCAGAGGCTCAAATGGCAGTGAATCCATACTGCAGAAAGGAAGAGCAATTCCTGTGCTGTTGTCAAAACATGAGCTGCAAGTATGGAGAGAACAGAGTTCATTTTTTAGATCATGTCCTGAAGAGACACACACAATGATACAATATTAATTGCCTAAATACAGTATAAAAAAACCCCACCCTTGTCCACTTATCTTCCAGGCAAAACTAGGTGCTGTAGAGAATGTAGCACTGATGCTAATGATGAGGGATTGTGCTACTGATTGGTGGCTCTCAAAGGATGCTTTTCTCTTTCCCATCTGATATCCCTCCTGTGTAAGACATGTCAGAAGGCATCAATCGGACACCAAAGAATCCCACTCAATAGCAAACTACACCATAAATAATGTCCTCTGCCAAAGCACAGACAATACTCAAACTGATGAGAACAAAACAATACAGAAAGTATTAATTGCCTCTTTAAGAGTATAAAACCACTCTGCTGCTTGGAGCAGTTGCAGCTCTTTAGGATCTTTAGCTGCTAATGACCACTGGAATCTGAGGGGCTACAATTGTCTTCCCAATTATTTAAGAACCTGAAGCAGTCTCCGAGTGGTGAGCATAAAAAAAGGAAAATCAAAGCAATGTGCTATATTGTGCATTCAAATGACTGGTTTATGGTACTGTATTTTTATGTAATTTAACATTTAGAAAACTAAAGACAGTTAAATAAATCAAAATAATCTGTTTTCTCCCATTTCCAAGTAAAAAATATTTTGATTATTATTTTGAAGAAATCCTTAAGGAGATTTCTCTCAGAATTGAGTAATATGCTATTCCTTTATTTCTCTTTATGAGATATAAATTTTAAAAAGCTTGGCCTACTGTGGAGAAAAGCAGTGCTGAAGGACCTGAGCTGCTGTTTGTACAGACACATGAATGGAAATTCAAGCTGAGCAGAACCACTATTGCTGCTGCCTTTCCTTCCTTGAATATTAGCTGTGTGCTGATAGAATAACAGCTGGTTGAGTAGTTTCCCTGCCTGGGCCCTGGGTATTCCTGCCCACTCCCTCTTGCCCACAGCAGTTACACTCTGGAAAAAGACTTGTGAACTTCAAATGACTGGCTTATTGATACCCACACCTTGAGAAAAGGCAGGTACACCTCCTGTGGTAGCAATCCCTCCAATAAACATAAAAGACCGTGTAATAATTCAAGTTGAGAGAAATCCTTGGAAGTAGAGCTGATTTCAGAGCTGCACAGGGTTGCTCATGGCCTTGCCCAGTCAAGTTTTGATTATCTGTAGAGTTGAAGATTCCATAGACCTCCTCTGAACTGCTGTGAATTAGAAATTAGCAGCTGAGAGGAATAAGCAGTCTCTAAACACAGCTGGATAGATACTTTCATCCTGGCTGAAGGCTGAGAAACATTTGCCTCGTATTTGTCTGGGCAGACGGAGGTAAATTACTTGCTGAAGATATAGTAGAGCAGTTTGAGCTCTTCATCAGACCAAGAAAACAACTTGGGTTGGTTTAAGTGTGTGGTCCTGAGAAGGGCTTGGAAAGGATTTTTTTTGTCTGAAAGAGTTTTGAAGTTATAAAGAAAAGGCACTGTCTTGGCATCAGTTCATAAAACTGAACTTTTCCCTGCCTTTTGTGCCTTTGCAGAGCTGCACCAAAATACCTGATTCCAGCAAGTGTTTGCTGTCTGTCCATCACGAGCGTTTGTGATTGGCAACCACCATTGATTTAGGAAAAAAAAAAAAAAAGTCAGATGAAAACACATGAGAGACCTAGTTCATATTTATAAAGGTGATTCTGGCTTGAGACAAAAGGGTGGTTTGGAAAAGCAATACAAAAAAAATACACTCCCCTAGAAAGATACCAAACACTGAGCTGTTGCTGTGTGAATAAGGTTGAATGAATTCAGTGAAGTTTGACTGCAAAATGAATTGCTGAAGATTTGGGTTTAGCCAGCAGGCCAGGCTGTTTCACTGCAATAACTTTAAGCAGTGTAAGATTTCATTTTCTTCTAAACAGAGACGGGGTGAACAACAACTCTCCTGTTTTGTGAAGCATCAGAAAGAATAAAAGTGGCCACTGTTGCACCTGAAGGAGTGTTGGTAATCACACCACATCCAAATGAGCAATTAGCTGAAATAATTACCAGCCTTGAGATGAATCCACACACTTTTTTTTGCCTGTGACAGTATCAAGGATAACAGGTGTTGAGAGTGCCTTGAAGGGACAAAGATTAAAGATGATTTCATTATCTGGATTCCTTTAGGCAGAGAAGTCTTGTGTTTTATCCTGTCATGCACAGAAAGGTTTAAGCAGCACCTCATTCTCCTCATGCTTTGGCAATTTTGAAGATGAGCTTTTGACAGAGAGTGAATGTTGTTTAATCTGGGAGAATTGTCTGTCCTTGAGAATCCAGTAAATTATCTCTGTCTGCAGTTGCTTCCTGCTCAGAGGCCCAAGGAACACTGCAAGTAAGGGATGGCAGAGACACTGAGCAACAGTCTGCCTTTTACTGAGATTTAGAATAATTATGGAAGTAAGTATTTGAGGAGTTATTTTACTTGGTAGCCTGCTGATGAGGTAGTGTGAGTGTTTACAACTCACTGTTTCAATACTTGCAAAGTAGTAAGGAATGCTAATTGTTCTGCCATGTCCTCATGCAGGCTTTTAGATAGTTTTGTTCTGTTATACAAATATCCATATGGTGTGTGCCCTAGAAAATGTCAAGTTTTACTTCCTTATTGGAAGGCTGTCTCACAAATAGCAAACTTTCCAATGCAGAATAATTCCTTCTTAGCTAGGCATTCTGCTATTCCAAATACTCTGCAACTAATTATAATAATTTCCAAACATTTTTTTCCCATTTCCAAGCAGTGAGTTGCAGGAATAAATATCTCTCAAAATTGTCACTAGATTTCTAAAAATATTCTTGCAGTGTGCACCAGCACACTCACAGATCTGTGCAAGTCAGTATTTGAATCCCAAGATGATGTGATGGAACAAGGGAGAGATGGGATGGCTGGAACTGATGGAAACTGGCTGTGGCAATAGTTCATCTGCATAAACATTTTTCCATTAAAAACTTTACTTTGTCTCATGTCTATTTTCTCCTCTGACTCCATTATAATTTGAAGGAGATTTTTGCCTAGCTGGTGCATGTTTGATTAATGATTTGGGTTTTTTTTTTAATCTGCTCTGATTTGATTCCTCACCAGGTTAGTATTTGTCCATTTAAGTGTTACCCATTTTTCTGATTCATTATCCTTTACTTTTCCTTTTCATTAATCTGTTTGTTCCTGCCTTTGTTGTTGTTGTTTTCTATTCTATATTTCTCAGCTACAATTTATGATTCCCCGGAGTTAAAGCAATTTAGAAATAAGGCATCTGACATCAGTCCCAGCCGGCATCAGATTATTTCAATGGAATTCACTAACACCCTGTAGTTCCAAGGCCCATAAGTAGTTCCAGGTGCTTTATGACTTTTCTACTGTCCATGGAACAAGTACAGCACAGTAACACAGTGTGCTGTGGGCAGTGTATCTGCTTTTCAGAAAAACACCCTTGATGCTGAGGGAGCTGCTGTGCAGCAGCAGAACACAGATGTTTGTTACTGTAACCTGCCCTCTCTGAAAGTCAGTCAGCTTTGCTTTAGTTATCTGGAAGAAACTATGGGAAGACATTCTTTTCAACAGTGAAGTTATTCAGGTTGGCCATAGCTGAGGATTTTTGCTCAAGAATGCTGCCCAGCTTTGTGCTGCACTTTGCTGCAGTACATTGGTTCTGTGAACAGTCCATCTTCCTGCCGACAGTTCTGCTGAGGAGCAACACTTCCACATGAAGAAACAATCTCCTTCCTTTTGTTGGGATTCAGCTTTGAGAGCTGTCTGTGCTTTTTCTTTGACAATTCCTGCAAAACTTTTGTGTGGTTGAGCACACCTTTTTAAGTTAGCAGATAGCTGCTTTCTGCAGGTGACATTCACCTGCAAGTCTCTTTGTCTTCAGGAAAGGTCTTGTGTATGTCCATAAACAGAAAGCTATACAGGCCCAGTTACAGATACAAAATTGAAGTAGAAATTGCACTGAGATGCTTTCCAGTGAGACAACTCTTTCTGCTTTTGCCAAGGTGGCATCAGAAGAGAGTGAAGATTAGGCAGACACTTGGGAGCTGGGGAAGTCTGAAGAAAATTCAGGCTAGCTTTTCCATTGAGAGTAGTTTCTTCATGTCTAATTGTGCTTCTCTCTGCATTTCATGTAGTATTGCTGCCACAGGTTTGAAGATGCCTTCCCCCACCCCCTATGGTTATTTAAGAAAACCTCTGGATGATTAATTCAGACCATAAATATTTATAGTTAATCTTATATTTTCAGTATGGATATGTTGTACACTTGCTGGGAAAAGCTAGCTACAACAAATAAATAAATAAATAAATAAATAGTTGAGGATAATGTGAGCATTCAGAAATCCTGGAATTTTCCAGGGACTGACTTAAGTGCAAGTTGATGGTTTAAAATTCTAGTACCCATAGGTCTTCATAAACTGGAGTTCTCAGTAGTCTCCACGTTCAAAGAACCTGGCTTTAGTGAAAATATTTTGATATTCAGGAAAAAATTTAAAACCTCACAACACTTCATCTGAAAAGATCAAAGTCATCTTTGAATAAATGTGATTGCATTTTGCCTTTCAGGGACTCAACTGATCTGGCTTCCCAGAGATGATTCCTCTGCCTCTCATGGGACTTTCTTCATGTTTGTGGGTTGTGCTTCTCGAAGATGATTTTTGCTGTAGTCTGATGACTATTAAATAGCTTGTTAAAGAAAGGACAGGTTGTGCAACCTGTTTTTGCAAATGCTATGAATAGTCCCAGTGACTTTCAATTAGTTGCCTGTTTCAATTAGTTTGTGGGTTTTAACTGCTGTTGACAGTCCTGGAATTATGTTCTCTTGAGCTGGGTTAACATGACAGAAGAAACCGAAACCTTTCCTGAATAACTAGGGAAGGGGAGTAACCTCTGAAACTCTGCCATTGATTAAGGAAAACAGGGAAATACACAATACTTGAAATAAATTAGGATAAGATCTCATGCTGCTTATTTACAGAGGCCCCTATGAGAAAACAGAGGTACTTCATGTGTAGGTGGGATGAATCTGGATAAGACAGAGCATCTGTGGTGTAGTTTGTAAGTCAATCAGTTTAATACTGCTGGAGAAGTTAGAGGTACTTCCAAAAAGTCAGAGAAGACAGATGTTTAACCTCTCCCAGACTTTCCTTAAGGTTTGGGGACTTGAGGGCACTTGGCACAGTGCAATTTTCATGTGTACGTGCCCCAAGGGGAAGTGGAAATACATTTCTACTCTACCTGTAGAAGATAGTTATACGTCACTCAGAAAGTCCCAGACACTCTTAGTGCCCCCAACCAAATTCCTTGCCTCTATTAGAGGGAACAAATAATAGAACAAATGGGGAGGAGGATACTGAGGTCCAGAGGCAGAAGGCCAGTGGGAAGCAGAGCACCTATGTTAAAATCTACTATTTACGTTCAGCACTGGCCAAGAGTAATCTGAGCCATCCCTGCAGGTTCCAGCATGGAGCCCACAGCTCTGCCTGCCTAGGTGTTCCCAGGATATTTGCAGGGAGGCTCCCTTGCTGGTGTCTGCTTTGGACTACATTTCAAATCTAACACCTGCTTGGAAATCCATTTCAAGAACACACAATGCAGATTTCTTTCAAGAAGGAAATTGAGCATGCAAAGAATTAAGGTAGTGCATTGATGAGACTGAAGCTATTTTGAATAAGAACAAACACCCTTAGGCTTTTGGGATTTTAGTACAGAATTTTGAAAAAACATCAAAGGGAGAAAAGTAAATACTGGTTTTGCAGCTATTGACACTTCAAATTCTATTTAACAACAGCAATATCAATTGCATGTTTCACACAGTGTGATTTCCTTAGCAAGATGAGCGTTTGTTCCCGAATGTAGGCTCAGACTTTTTGCACTGAATTGCAGGAAATGCAGGAAGGTTGGTCAGATTTCAGCAGCAGCAACTGTAGTTTCAGAATGTTTGTCTTTGCTGTACCTGTTCTTAAACCTTCAGTTGCACAAGAGATGTATGACCTAGGAACTTAAGCTACTGCAATCCTTAGATGAGAAGATGACAGACTTAGGCTTAGAGGCCAAATGCCTTTGTGAAGTGTTTGTACTTCTGCATGTTTGTCTAAGTGCAATGTAGCAAATGAAGCTTTAGCCACCCGTAATTTTTTGTGTTCATACCTTTCAAAAATATACAGGGTTCTTTTATAGTAAATAATAGCTGCTTTTCATCCTGATCACTAATGAAAGACTTTATCTACTAAAAGAATTTGACAAGGTTAGTAATGTAGAGATTTTTACAGGTTTTCATGAAGAAATCCTTTTCCCCTAGTGAATGCCCTATTTGGGTCTCAGTGGATTTACCTGATGGCATTTTCCTTCAACATATGAATGCTTCCAATAAAGCTCATAGGCTCATTTTTTCCATGCATTAGAAAATGTGGTACACAGACAGATGGAATTCTGTCTAATGGTGTGTGTAGGACATTGATATAACACAGTCACAAAGATGGGCTTTCATCCCACTGCAGTACATCTGGAGAATTTACCAGCCAGTAAGGAATACACACGAAGTTATTTTTTGACTTGACTCAAATATTTAGATCTCATTGGATGCCTGGTAATTATGTCACACAAGCTAACAAGACTTAACCATAATATTTCAAAATTAAGTTATTTACTCTCTTTTTTCTTATGTTCTTCAGGGTGTCTTGGAGTGCCTTTCAGCTTTAAGCTGCTTCAATCCTAGGAGCTAGGGAATTGAAAGAAGGGAAAAGAAGCTGGAACTCTTCTGTTTTGCACCTTCAATCTGGGCTGGAACAACAGGAAAAAGATAGAGGAGGAACAGCTCACCTTGCTTAGCATAGATGATGCCGTGCTGTGGAGAGAGGAGTTGTGCAGGTTCTTCAGGAACAGCTGTGATTTGAACAGCTACTTTAACAAAACAGATCCAGTGGCATAGAGCATAGTCATGGCAGGGGGATTTGGAGTCTGTTAAAGCCAAGTCTATAAAGAGCACTCACACACAGGTGATGTAGTGCATGGTTGGCTGATGCAAACATGGAAAAGCTCTGAAAACAGAGGCACAACCTTTGTAAATCTGTGCTTCTTCTCTATCAGTGCTGGACATCTTGCTATAAAAATAAGATTGCAACAAATCAAAGAGGATTTCAGCAATATCCTGACATCCCAATGCGGTAATGGAACATCCCCCTGTTTGTAAATGCACCTTTAGCTGAGGTCAGTTGCAAAAAATTAGTCAAGATTGATAATGTTCCAGAAACCAGAACATTTTAGAATTTTGTAGCTTGTGCTGGAAGACAAATGTGACAGGAGAGAGACATTGCAAACTGCAGTGGCTTAGTTCAATGTGTCCAATATGATCCTAATTAAAGTAGTCTTCTTGCCAAGCAAAGATCCTGTCTACACTTAATCTGGTCTACAAAATATGAGTCAACTGGGCAAGGATAGTCCCTTCAGCAGTCCTAGAGAAGAGACTTCACAGCTGTTGGGAGGACATGTCCCCTCTCTCCTTTTTTGGTTGATCTGATTAACAGCAGTAGATTTCAGTTCTAACCAGACACAAAAGAAGATTAAGCTGTTCAACAACGACATGTCATAGGGCATTGTGGTTCTTGTGCACCTATCTCTCAAATTGAATAAAAAGATTATACATATTTACATATTAGCAAAAAGACAGAAATTTTCATTTTGCAATGCAGAAAATGTTTTCTGTTTCAAGAAACTTTGTTTCACTTTCACAAGTAAAATTTTAAAAAAACCCCAAAACAACAAAAAACAATTACAAAGTGAAAACAAAATCAACACAAAAAAAAAATCCCCAAAAGAAACCTGGCACATTGTTCCTAGTAATTCATGTCTTTTTCATTAAGATGATTCTTTGTCATTTTGCCTCCCTTTTTTAGCACTCCAGCACTATTTCTCCAGCACGTAGAACTTGGTACCCTGAACAAGAGTGACATTGGTGGGCAATTCCATTCATATCAGGGAGCTGTTACCATTTTAACCGTTGTCTCTGATGTGGTTTGGAGAAGCGAATCATCAAAGATTTCCAAAACTCTATGGTGTAGTTTGGGAAATAATTTAACTATCCAATGCCACCAAAAGAAGTCATTCTCTGAACCAGCTGCTTCCAGTTGGTTTTGTCTCTCATGTTTATGAAGCAGATTGAGATTCATCCACATCCTCACTGCTCGGTAAGTTCTGTTCATAAATCTTCCTGGTGGACCCAAGTGCTCTACAGCTGATCCTTGATGCCCACACTTCTCTGGATCCTGGTGTCACCCCTGGAGCAGGGATCTAGACCTTCCCAAAGACTGGGCAGAGGGGCTTAGATGTATGTGAGCATTTGCATATGTGATTGTAGGAGATGAGGGAGGTACTTCTGAGTTTATACAGTCATTTTCTATAAGAAATGAGGATGTACTGCCTACCAAGACTGAACTCTTGGTTGAGTCTTAAACAATGACAGCTTTTTAGTCAGGCTCAGGATCTTGGGGGGGCCCATCACCGTAATGGTCCCACAGGAATCCCTTGGCCTGGTCAGGGTGCTGGTTTGGGCTGTTTCCTTACATATCATCTAAGTGTGTAACAGGATACTATTATTTTACTATGGAAAAGCTTAACATAGTTGGTGTAAATACTTTTAAATAAAATCTAGGGAATAGTTAAGTTATGCAAATCTTTTTAAAGAGAGGTATGAGTCATTTGATGAATAGGAAATGTGTTAGGAAATTCTGATTAATTATTAATCTATTGAAAAAGGAGCTAGAATTATTAATATTTTATACCACAGATATATTTATATAAAATAATTTTGTAGTTGGCTAGTTAGCTGGTTAGAGTACAGCTTCAAATAATCTATAGAAACAAGTGAATCCTCCTTTATCTCAAATATAATTAGCCATTTAAATGTCTTGGGTCAATTTATTAACACTTTATTCATCGGGGTGTAACTTTTATTAGGCTTTATTGCTATCAGAAATTATATCCTACACAAATACAATAGAGATTTAAATGTTCTGTAGAATGAGCCAATGCTTCCTGACTTTATTGCACAGTATTGTAATGAACCTTGACCAGCTGTAGATTTGATAAGTGTAAAATATTACTGCTTGCTGCTAATTTTGTTCCTTTTTAATGACTGATAATCCATGTCGATTTAGTGTGATAGTCACAATCCAATACTGTTTTCCCACTATAAATGTGATTGTAACAGGAGCTATTAAGTGTGTCTGCATAATAAAATTAGTCAGGGAAGCTCTGTATATTGTTTCCAGGTCTTTGGATTTTCATTATAGTAGTGAAACTTGTTAAACTGTAAAGCTTGATGGTTGCCAGCTCAGACAAGCTCTCTTCTACTTCTATGCCAAGCAAAGAGGTAATGATGCTGCACTAAGAAGTCTGTTCTCACTGTTCTGGAAAATTCATCATATATAAACATAGGGTATCATTTTGGGGAGAGTGTGAACAGTGTCACAGAGGAAGAAAGAGAGGAAACTCATCTGGCCAACTACAACAGCACAAGAGTTGCTTAAAGAGGCAAACTGGGCAGCTGGGTGTCTGTGTTGGGTAGTCAGGACACCTCTTAGTCGTCAGGGAACACTGATAAATCAAATGTTCACATTTGTCAGGAAGCCAAAGTGTATGAAAGGGTACTAGTGAGGAAACCTGGGCAAAAGCCTCTTTTCCTTTATCGCTCTGTCCAGCAGCATGTTCTACCTTTACATAATGAACTGTTGCATCAGAATAATTCTGAGAAACACACACTTCCTCAGAGACCTGCTTTTGGTCTCGTTTGATCTTGTCTAACCTGGAGGCTTTTATTTCAATTCTTGGGCCTCTAGGTTTGAAGTGGAGATATTTTTATAAGAGTGGTTGAAATCCCAACTGTGGGAATAATAAAAAAGCAGTTTCTGCAGCTTAATATAATTTTCTGGAGTTTTAAAGTGAATAGTTATGTGACCTCCACCGATATCTTGGCATAACAGTAACTAAAAGCTGTACCCATATCTGGGCAGTATCTCAAAAGAATCTATCCTGCAGTAAAGCAGATGTTTAAGGCCTGAGATTCTCTTATTTATCGAAAAGAAAATGGGAAATTCTGTCATGGACATCAGTGTAGGCAAAAACTACTTGCACACATCCACTGATGATGTTGGCTGAATAAAGACTTCTGTTACCAGTTTCTAAGTGGCCGTTTGTAACTTTTCACTGACAAAATAGTAGTTCATACCTTTCAATACAAGGTAGGAATAAATCTAAAGATTCATAGCCTTCTGCAGTATTTATTTGCAGTATTTCCTCCAACACTTGGAAAAGACCCCCAAGAAAAAGAATGCAGAAAGCAAGCCGACAAGTACGTGCAAAGAGAACTAGCCTAAGGTTTACTGCAGCATCTTTACAGTTTGGTGGCAATGTGGTAGAAACTGTGAGGCCCTTGTGACTCTGAATTTATGCTTACAGGAATCTTTAAATGTCATCATCCAGTCTCTGCATTATGCAGACCTGCTGTACTGGGGACCACCGAGGTGTTCTTTTCATATGCCTGCAGTTTCTATGAAGGCTTTCAATGCATAGTGTAACACAATAAAATAGTGGTATAAAATAAATTTAGCATCAGTCTTTCTGCAGAGATCTTTATGTTGCCATAATGGCTGACATACACTCATTTGTAGAGGACTTCTTCAACTATTTTGAGGATTCAAAGGAATTTCTGTTTTGCTGGCTGAACCTGCTTTGCATCAGGCTCTGTGCAGCAGTTTTGGGGAATGCTGGCTGGCCAGGGCTGCTTTGTGCCAGGGCACAAGATGCCAAGAGGCCAGTCAACATGTAATAGCATCTGAAATCTTGCCAACATCACTGTGAGGTTAAGAGGATAGTCAGTGCACCTGCAGATTAGTGCATCCATCCGCAATTGGGGTCATTTTTATCAGTATTCCTGGGGGACTCTGGGAGAAGTCCAGTAAATGGCTCCTCTATAGCAAAATGGGTTTTGGGTGGGGATAAGACATTTCCTCTGCTCAAAGACATAAAGAAAGGAGGACTTACTTCACCAGTTTATTTCAAACTATTGCAATAAGTTCCTGGCGTCCCATTCCGTTTTTGCCAGATGAAGATGTCCCGTATAGATTTAACTCTGGTCTTTGGCTCCAGCTCAGCAAGTTCACTAATACAAAAGGTATTCCTTGCAAATAAACACTGGACAAATACAAAGAAACACTGTGCAAAACCTAAGCCATGCAACGAGCTTCAGAAGGATCAGATCCACAGATGTGCTGACTGAAGTTTAAGAGACAACTTAACAGATGTACAAAGCTGTAGATCAGAGGGGATATAAAACAGTTAAACTTGCTTAAAGGCACAATGTGTCACAATCTAACGATTACATGCATCCTAAGCCCGACAGAAGAGGGAACATACGCTCAGCTCTGTGCTCCTGGCTGTAGGCATGCCAAGAAGATTATAAAAATGCCATGCTGTGATATGTTGCCCTCCTGCCTGAAAGGCTACCATTAAGCTGCTTATTTACTGCACCTATTCAGGCAGCAGTGCGGTTCAGAGTGCTACCTGTCTTCTTGTTGGATAAATTAGTTGTGGATATCACAGGATTGTTGCTGCCTATTGTTCAGTCTGGTGAAGGTGGGAAGAGATGAAAGGCACGGATCTGACCTTGTAAAGTTTTGTGTAAAATAAGAGATGCTTTTTCTTTGTAGTCAGTGTCACAGTTGATCTTGATAGGACTGGCTGTGTTAGCAAGTTTGGAGCTAAATTAAAAAGGCTAACCTACTAATGAAGGTACTAATTTTATCTCAATCATATATATATTTATGCATGGGAGGAAGATAGGGAGGTGTGCAGGGAAGTGCCTATTACAAGAGCTTTGTGCTCTCTGTAAATCAGCACTGTTGGAAATGAAATCATCAAGAAAACACACAGGAAAACTTGGCCACCCCCTCAACTCAAAACGGGATTTTTTATATATATATATATATATATATGTATATATATGTGTGTATATATATGTATATAAAAATTGGCTTGCCCTCATAGTTTTATGATATATGGAGCTGTGAACTTTAAATTAGTGATAACAGAAATTGACAAGTACAGCATTAAAAACTAAACCATGCAGCCCTACAGGCTTAATTATGAAGTGAGCAGGAAGATCGACACAGAAAATCCTGTTTCAAAATTTTACCTCACATAATATAAATAAAAGATTATGTCTTACACTGGTAGCCTGAGATCAAAAGGATAATATAAAATGACTAGCCTGTATTTATTTTGCCTTTATTATGTGTATAGATAAACTATACATTTCTCATTTCCTGGTCTCTTTTAGCAATACACAGAGACACTTATACATAGATTTAATTATGGATAAATAGCTATAAATTAATATATGTAATTATTCTTATTTTTTCATATAGTTATCAGAAAGATGCATTTTAATTGTTAAAACTTAAAAGTAGATTTTTTTTAATAGTGTTCTAATTAATAATATGGTAAGTTGAATATAAATTAGGCAAATAAAAATATTGATTAGAATTTATTTTAGAAATTATGACTCTGAAGGTAAGGATGTTTTAGATAATTGTTAAGTATTACAGCTAAGTTATGACAGTATTTATTGCACAGATATAAATATGTCAATACAAACACATACCTTCACCTGTCAGGTACTTCATGTGCTGAATTGGTAATTTTGATTGCTGCCCTAAAACAAAAGTTCTACTTGTTAAGTTTGGATAAGGCACCAGAGGTTTTCTTTTTCCTGAGGAACCATTACTAACTCGAAACATTTTACACGGCTTTGGGACAGCAAATTAGTGGCCAAACTCAAATTTTAATGGCAGCAATCAGTAACTATAATTTTGTTGCTATTTACACCAAAGCATGCCTGAAATCTGTGTCAGATTATCTGAAGTGAAGGTGTGACATGCTCTGAATTTTCAGTTGTACATTTTTATTACTGGCAAAAAAAAAAAAAAAGGATGAGAAAAGAATCTGAAAGAAACAGGTGCAATGGTTTTTTTCCTTCCTTGAGCTGCTCATTTGATCATTTCTGAATGCCAGTATAAAACCTGCCTGAACAGCAGCTGAGGTGCAGCAGTAACATTTTGTCACATTCAGCGTGGCTGTATTGTTACAGGAAATCCCTTACTCAGAGGAAGAGTAAGGAAATACTGGCACCTTTTGATAACTCTTACTAGAACTAGACCTCAGTATTTTCCTTGTTCCCAGTGCACATGGGCCCTCGGAGATGGAACTACCAGAAAAGTGTCAGGCTGTGAAATACAGGCTTGTTCTAACAAAGTAATTCCCTATTTCCATATTTTTTGCCCATGATTTAAGACCATTTCATGCCAAGCCTTAGTTTATGAAAGTAGCCTGTTAACAGATGGTGACTGAAGCTGAGCTTTTCTGCTGCTGCACTTACAGCACTGAGCCCTCTTGGAGTGGTATTTTAACTGGCAATTATTATATTTGATTATGATCAATCAGGATGAAAATTGACTTGATCCTAAAAGTCTAAAACTTTTTATATCATTATTAGCACAGCATTTCCTTCCTTGTCTCTCCATTTCAGTCTCCCTCTACCACACACATTTGCTGAATAAAGACAACCCTTTGCAGAAATTAAAGGAAAATGTCATATTGTGAACAGTCCTAGATTAAATGTAGTATAGAAGATACATGATAAATATATAGCCTTGTTTTATTTTGTCATTGTTCATTATGTTTGGATTTGATGATATTTCAGAAACTTTTGTAAAGAAGGTACATACATTTATGCTAACTCTCATGGAAGGACCTAAACCACTGCAGTTGCAATTAATGGTAAATTAACTGGCAAATCTGTTTAAAATGTGTAATTAATCCTAAGCACGTAAGTAGTCTGACCGTTGTAGATGGAGCTGCTCAGACACCCGTGTACTGACAGGCACAGAATTAGCCAGGCACTTGGCTTCTCCAGCAGGGCCGGATGGAAATGCAAAACTCTTGTGCTAAATCGCTGTGGGCTCAGGAGAATCGTGCAGTTTAATTATCTTCAGCCAGGGTTAAAGAGGGATGGAAGTATCCTTTTGTGCCAGAGAAATTCATCCAGATGTCATTTGTAATGGCAGCAAAGACCAGCTCCAGGGAGCAAGCACAGGTGAGGTTTTGCTGCATGGCATTGCGTGTGAAGGGAAACTACTTTAGGATATTGATGTAAGCTCAGCCATCAGCCTGGGATGAGGCTGAGAGTGTTGATTCAAATGTAGTGATGTCTTTCTGTTTGAAAGCGTTGAGGGGGAAATTAACTAGGTCACGTAAATGAGAGTAGGGATCATTTGGGGAGACTTCAAGTACTGCAGTAATAATAGGCAATATTTAAGCAGAGTTTTCATTTCTCATGTGTACCTATCAACTGGCTGCACATCCCCAAAACAAAGGGGAGGTGGAAAGAGGGGAAGGTGAGAAAAAATCCCAGAGCTTTATAAACTAGAAAAAAATTAGAACTGAATTCTGTGAAAAAATCAGGATAGTAGGGATGCAGAAGGCTTAAGAAGTATGACTAGAAGTTTGCAGGTCACAGACAGATGCCAACACTCTTCAGTCACTGTAGCTGACTGAGAAAAAGGCTTTCAGAAAGAAGAATATAATCATTAAGAACTTGGAGGGTGGGAGTAAGGTGGAATGTTCATCAGAATTAAAAACTGATTCAGAAAATTGGAATTTGGTTTGATAGCCCTACAGAAATTTGTGCCCACTTCTAACAGCACTATCATGGCTAATGAAAACATACATTTATTGTTTGGTCACTTTATTGGACAGTTAAGCCTTGAAAATATTGTTATGTTACTATATATTGCAATAGCCTTTATTTTCTATATAAACAAGTTCAATATATTTTATGACAAAAAAATAAGCGCATGTTAATCTTCAGTTACATCAGTGGTTACTGCTCCAAAAAGCATGTAATTCTAATTGAAGAGTAGTTCTGACAAAGGTCTAAAACATTGCAATGCAATGTACACTTGCAAAACAAACAAAAATTGCTGTGATACTGAGCTGAAGAATGTTTACAGACTTAGTTTTCTTTGAAGGGAAGCTCCATGAGGCTTTGCTGTACAGAACACCCTTGTTCTCCAAAATATAGCATGATTCAGTAAGTTAATGTATATACAGTACTTTTTATTTAATTCCTTTCAATATGCATATTTTCAGAGGATAGGTTTGTGCAACCTTCACAGAAGACATGCAGGATATTTAGATTCTGTAGAATTCTGAAGTTAATTGCAGATGTTTTGCATACTTTTATGTTGTCCTGCTTAGTTTTATTTTGTCCTCCCAGGATTTGGTATTTAGTCATGGGCTGTAAGGACTTTTCGATTGTTTGGAACTTTGAGAAAGGAAATATTTTTGTTCAGAAATTTTGAAAAGCTTGCCAAGTTTTATGGTTCCTCTCACAATGTCCAACAGATGTTGGGTGACCAACACCTTGTGCATTTCAGTCCAAATCCAGAAAAGTGAGTAGAGACATAAGGCAAATTCCTGCCTTCCACAGTCCTTCTGGCACCTGTACAATGACACAAAACAGTCTCATTTTTAAGTGACTTTTTTTCTCTGGTCAGTGCAGGTCTGGGGGACAAAGGTATTGTGAGAGCTTTGCCTTTCTGCAGCTCTGGAGATGCTGCTCCTCAGCATAAAGGTACGTGCCCAGAAAGAGAGATGGTGGCTGAGGTCAGCTTGGCTCCAGCTGGTGATGCTTTGTCAATATTGTATTGGCAACCCAGTTACTGCATGAAACAAGGACATCATGTAGCTGTTGGGAGCTAGAAAATAGATTGTTGACTGTGTTACAATGTCATCAATCAGTTCTGTGAGAAAACTTGAGCTCTGGCTGACTGGAATAATTTCTTTCAAAAGCTCAAGTGTGTCTGTTGCTTAATATTTATTTAGATTAAATTAACAGCAAATTAAAACCATTCATTTTTTATGTAAAAGAATTTAGAACATTAAAAAAATTTAAAACTTAAATTATTTTAATTGTAATCATAATAATGAAATGGGCATGATGATTTTAAAATGATTGCGTAATTGGTGCAGGAAAGCCATACCCAATCAATAGGTACAGCATTGTTCATTTATTAAAATTGGAGATATGTAGTATAGCTTGAGATTACTTTTTAGAAAGGTAATTGTCAGTATTAATGCAAAAGATCAAATTTAATTTATAAAGGTTAGTTTCTTTGAAATATTCTTTGTGTTCACAGTCTATCTGCAGATGTGGTTTCTACCACTCGATATTCTCAATATCAGGCCAAGTCTTTTACATTCTCAATGTTTGCTTTGCTACATAAATTCCAAGTTTGAAAAGCTGATACCTTCTAAGTCCTCTGTTTATAATTAGAGAAATATGAGCAGCCCCACTCTGCAATGAGACTCTTCTGATCAGCTGTGTTACAGAAATTAAAATTCATCCTACAAAAAAAGCACTGCCTTCTTACGACTTAGAAAATGCCATTTAAAAGCTCACTGTGTTGAATGACCTTAGTTAAGAGATATCCTCCATTTACACAACAGAATAATTGCATCATATATCAAATGTTTGCATTGAAAACCAGAATATTTTAAAACAGAACCAAGGATCGGGTTGACATGTCCCAGTAAGAAGGAAAAATGAGATGTATAGTAGAGAGGAACAACTGTGAAGTTGGCCTTTCCTTTCTGCAAGCCTCCTGCCATCCATCATGTTACTTTTTTAGAGCCTAAGAAGTTTGTACTGGCCATTGTCTAACTCAAGGTCTAGTGAAGTTGATCAAGAGCCTCACCTGGAAAATGCAAACAAGAAGAAAAGGAAAAAAAACCTAAAAAGTATTAATTATCAAAGAGATTAATTCTAAATGAAAAATTTCTCTGAGACTGGTACATGGACCTGACTGCAGAATAAACTATTGCTACTAGAGCTAACAGGGAAGCAAGTCTGGAATGCAAGAGACTTCAGGACACCCAAACAAAACAGAACTGAAGACATGTGAATAAAATGCAGAGAGAATTGAAGATGATGTTTTCATGCATTAAATTTAGAAGGCTGGATTTGCCATGCTAACGAGTTTGCATTCTTCTTGTATCAGGTCAACTACTCTTCATTATCAGGAGTGATCATAACAAAGCAAAGAGTGATCAAAACAAAAAGAAAAGCATGAATAATTATTACATAACGTTCCATATCTTGAAGTTTCGTTTATGATTTAATAGTAGTTGGTCAAATGGGGGCAGAAATGAACTCATGAAACACAGAGTTGATTCTTCTGAGTTTTAGCTGCAGAGGAACAAAAGGGCTTGGAAATTTGCCATTATGCTCAGGGAAGCTTTTCTAAGCAAACCTTTTGTGTGTCAAGGGTCTGAATATTCAGACTTCTATGTGGCTGGTACATTTGATTGTCATATCCCAGGTTTACAACCACTGACCAGTGTAGTCTTCCTCTTAATTTTAATTCTCATGTGGCAAGTCACAGTGTTTTTTAAAGTCTGCCTAAGCCAATCCCTCTCTGTGACAGCAGATATCAGACAGCAGATATTTTTTCAGTGGGACAGTGCCCAGATGCAACATCTGTCTGCTGTGGGTTCAGTGTCTGTTCAGAAGAGCTCTTCAAACTACTTGACCTGGAAGGGGTTATGAAAATTATCTTCTCAGGGAGAGTCAAATGATCCCATGGTCTAAAGAAAGCCACACTTCTCTAAACACATCTCTAATTGGTATTCAATCTTAAAAAATGTCTTTCATTAAAAATATAATTTGATGAAGTAATTGACTTGCATTTGATTAAGTCACATTCTATTGGATTAACATGATTAATAGATAAAATTATAATCAAACAGAGCAATAAAAAAGGTGAATTAAGCCATGGGTCATATTAAAATACTAAATTTAGAAAAGATTGATAGGGTAGGAATATTCATTTCACAGGAGGTATCATGCTCTTCCCTTAGATAGTGATGTAATTCAAATGCATTTTGTAGTCAGAATCAGGGCTTCTTCCAAAGGCCTTTGAAGTCGAGGAGAGTTGTTATGCCAGAGAGATCTGTTTACAATACTTTACACAATGTAAATATTCACTGCTCCCATATCAATAGCAGCAAAATGCTGTGTTGCTATTAGAAGAATTAGTTCTGAACTCCAGAGGGGGAAAAAACAGTTTAATGATCCTAGAACCAAAAAAAACCCTCATCCAAAGAACAGATGTCTTGTAAGACTGGCCATTACACAGCCCTGGAATACAATGTGCATTTCACTGTGCATATCTATTAGGAAGATAATTTTGAATTAGTTGTGAAATTTGACCCACCAATACATAGGAGACTGCATTGACCAAGAAAAGCTTATTCAGAATAAAATAAAAATTCCAGTATTAAAACTATAGTTTTTCTTTTAGGTGAACAAGACAGAGCAACAGACAGCAACTGCGTGTTAAGATAACTGCAGGTAAACGATTAAAGCTGCACTGTCCTAACAGCATTTCCTAGTTTTATTAGATGGCTTATTCCTCCTCTAGGAGTGAATTTTCCAGTATTGAACAGATTTAGAGCCAAACCTTTGATGCAGTAACAGCTGTAGCAGAGGCAGACACAGTCCCTGCGGCACAAGCAGAATGGCCCTGGGCCTTGTGTCAGCCTCACAGGGAGGTGTTTGCTCAGATGTTCATACAAGTTGTTGCACATACAGAGGTCAAAGTGGAACAACAACTACAGATATCTCACGAATTTGGAAACATACAGAGATTTTACATCAACCAGCCCAGGATGATCCCTCATCATGTTTTGAGGAAATATGGAACAAACTCACTTCCTGGCTACCCAATCTGGCTTGGCTGAAATGGTTGTTAGTGATCCTAATAATCATAGAATGTATTTGTGTTTTTGCTTGTGTTATGATCAAATTTTGGAATTGTTGTAATCATTTAATGTGGAAAATTAAGTTATGGTATTGATCCTTAGAATTATACTGAATGTAAGGATCAAGAAAGGAGGGAAATAAGAGCAATAATTCTCTATTGTTCAGTAATTTTCTACTGGCCTGTACAATATAATTTCTGTCAGGGTAATTAAGAAGAGCACCTTTCTGAATGCTTTAGTTAAAGTAGTGGTAACATAAGTATCCATTTTTTTATAAGAGGTGCTCAATAAGGCGCTCTCTAACCAGCTGTAAACACGACAAATTCAGGTAAAGTTCAAGCTCCAAATGACCACCAGAGACCACTAGGAGACCCCAGTGACCAAATAAGGACTTCCAAGAAACCTCTTGGAGTTAATTGATACATTTATGAACTTCATAAGAGAAGTAGTGAATATGTGAGACATTTGCTGAATATGTAAAACTGTCAGTAAATACTGGCTATGCTGAGCCAAGAATCCTGCCCACTAACGCCCACAAATATAGTCTGAGGAGTTTCTTATCTTTACATTTGCACAAGGTAAAAAATTGCTATTGTACCAGTGACACCACATACCACAAAATCTGTAGTAGGTTGGAAGTGATCATTCCAAGTCCACAAAGGTTACTTGGGCAAATGGCACAGGTCCCACTGCAATAGTTTTGTGGGGTTTTTTTTTCTTTTTAATTACAGGGTCAGCTCAAGTGTTGTTCTGAGAAGAATAGTCTTTCTTATTTTTCCTAAAAAAAGTAATTCCTGCCATTTAGTGGCTGCTGCCTCCGACAGACAAGATTTATAAAATTAGGAAAGTAGAATTACAGAAATGGCATAAACAGTGCTCCATTCCTTCAGACACAAGAGTCTACTTTCAGCATACTGACATTTAGAGTTTAAAAGACCCACTGAAAGTAGAATAATTACTATTTTTGGGACATTCTTGTTCTGCATTAGACAGCATGGCTCAGTTATACGCATAATATTTGCCTATTTGAAGGGAAAAAAAATCTCATTTCATTTCCAAGCCTACTAGAAACCTCTTGAACTGTTGGCACATGACATTGGTATTTTAGTGCCAAAGGTAATAAATTCTGTGGTCTTTGTGACATGTTTGGGAATAGCTTTGGAGTTGGAAGGGCTAAGCTGGACTCTTGTCTCTCTACTAGGACAACCAGTTAATAAAAATGAAGAAATTAATAGAATTCAGTAGATCTATTTTTTCTATAATTTTATTTTATTACCCCGAATTTCAGAATGTGTTGCCTCTGTGAGCCAGTCCTCACTGACTAAGCACAGTACTTGCCAAGGCAAACCCTAAATTAAAAGCTACATGCAAGTCCAGTTTGTTTAATGCAAAATGGAACAAAACATAAGTAAAAGGAAGAGTGTGCTGTTTCCAATGTCGTTAAACTTAGGCAGGACATTCCACATAACTTTTAACTATTGATTTGCAACCCCTTGATTCGTTTATTGCAGAAACAGTGTTCTGTTATTGGTGAACTGAGCAATGACCAACTAGGGATCACTGTATATTGATTTTTTGTGTTTTATTTAAGAATAAATTTAGATGGATGGATGAATTTGGAACACTATTGCTTCATCTTTATCTCTAATTGAGATACTACCAGAGATTGTAAGGCTCTGGAGTATAATGATTTGTCAGCACAGGACACAGAGTGGACCAATTTAATAGTTGCTAGAGGGGTTAGGATTCCTACTGCCTTTGATGAAATCTTTTTTAGGTCAGTAACATTTAGAGATATAGGAAAAAAAAGAAGTAATTGGAGAGAAACCAGATGGTTTGTGGCTAATTTGGAAAAGTACAGATTATTGTTGTGCAGCATCTTATTCATTAAATGAAAAGGTCTTAAGATTTTATAAGGGATAGATTAATATTGATATCATGTTATGATTCACACTGTTTAGTGTGCAAACATCAGCCATCCCTGATTTTTCCTGCACATGCCCAGTGAAACCACTGTCTGAGGAATTACCATGGTTAGTCAGTAGATGACAGCCTTACATGTATATTTTTCATTAACGTTTTCCACTACAGAGAACACATTTGCATGTCTGTAAAACACAAATTCAAATATTACAGAAGTAGCCAAATGTATGCATATTATAGAAATAATGTGAGTGAGTGAAGTTTCATAAGCATAAGCTGATCTCTCTGCATTCCCTACCATTTTTTCAGAGCATCTTGCTTTATTTGCACAGGCTTCTAATCATTACAATTACATCTATTAAATATATGTTAACTTTTAAGTTTCTTTACTATTCCACTCTGAAATAATATAGACAGACTAGTTAAGAACTGAGCTATGTGTTTACTTTAGGATGATAAAGGTAACATTTTTACCCATATCTAACTGCGTAAATATTGTTTTACTTGGATTTGTTACAGCAGTGCCCAGGGACTCTGAATGAAACTGCTGAACAGTTTGTGGGTACTGCGAGGGGCAACTTTTGCCTCACACGGTTTGTAGCAAAAATAAGCAAGACAGACAATAGCTGGGAGTGCACACACTGGGGAGTGACTCACTTAGACAGGCTTCGTAGGGGAAAGGTGAAACCCTGGAACCAGGAACACCCCGATTTCCTGCTGGCTGAGCTGTGAGTCACACTACTGTACACCCCAAAGGGCTATGTGTTCCAACAGTCTGATGGGTGTGTAATAAAATATAATACATATTTAATACATTAATATATTTTATACCTGTATATTCATATATATCTGTGTGCTATTTTGTAATATTTCAAGAAGTCATTACAAACTGTTGCTAGTATAGAGGATTTTTTGGCTCCTGTTAGTTTACTTAGTGTTCTTAACCTTCTGCTATGAGATGAAGAGATTTCAACTTCACAGCATCTTGCTGTCACTTGCTGGCATAATTGAGACTATTGTGTGAGGTTTTTTGGAGAATCCTTTCCATTTGGCAGAGATGTTTGGATATGCTTGTTAGGACTGAACACTACAAAATAGATGGTCAGCTCTGGAGGGGATCCTTCAACGAGGGAATAGCTGTAGGAAAACAGTGCCAAACAAGCAACATTTTGCTGAGAGGTTTTCAGAATAACATTCTTGACTTAGAGCCCATTATCTAACAGATGTGTATTGATTTAATAAGCCTCCCTACTGTTTGATTCTAAGCACTTAGTTCTCTCATCTTCAGAGTAGAACATGGAACAGGAATCTATTAATAAAAAGTCTCCTATTCTAGCAAAACATATTGGTGACCATATTTGTCAAGTACAGTTAAGTATTTCAAAGCTAATTAAAACTTCATTTTTCTGATTAGAATGCTGTGGGCAAGTCCCTCAGCTGGATATAGCACCTGCCACATATATACTGATATCCTTTTGCTTGACCAAAGGATAACATTGCAATTGATTTAACCTTCTCTGTTTTTTCCTTGGTATAGCTCAAAATAATCTTACAAAATAACACATCTTTCTGTGGTTATGGAAGTAAGGAATTGACACCTTGCTACTGTCAAGCTGTTATTTTATTCTTAGTTCTTCCTCCAGGTGATGTATTTATTGACTGTATTGGACTCTGCTCTTCCTTTACATTATTTTACTATCACAGGCTTCATTTGCCATCTAACAGTAGTAACAGTAATGCTCTAGTGGAAGGCAAGGTTTGCAGAATAAATGACAGGACAGAATGACATCAGTGCATGAACACCAAGTCTGTCTTTCCTGAGCATTCAACACAGTTTCTCTGACACTGAGGGTGCTGAGCTTGACCTAAAACACATATGCTGCTGATAGTAAAGCTGAACATGATCAGTCCACAACCCAAGGCATCCGCTACTCCAGAACTGCAACAGAGGTGACAACTGCTTGCCTCTGCTCTGTCTCTGAAGATGGTTCCCTTCGGATGAAGGCAATACCCCAGCCAGTTTACCTGCCTTCCACTCTTCTTTAAATTTTTTTACTGAGTGAGAGGCAATAAACAGGAAAGATGAAAATTAAGTTGGATTTGGCACAAAATCTGATGAAAGAATGCGTAAGTGTGGGGGAATAGCAAGAGCCAGCTCTGCTGCATCTGCAAAGTTCTGTCAGGTTTAGCAATGAATTGGGTTTGTGTAGCCAGGCTTTGTTAGTGGGGCTACAGGGGTGGCTTTCTGTGAGAAGCTGGCAGAAGCCTCCCTGTGATAGAGCCAATGCCAGCTGGCTCCAGGGCTGAGCCCATCAGCAACAGTGGATGGGACATACCCCTGGGATAACTGATTCAAGGGAGGGAAAGCCTGCACAGCAGCAACTGCAGCTGGAGAGGTGAGTGAGAATGTGTGAGAGAAAAACTCTGCTGCCCCCAAGGTCAGTGGAGAAGGAGGGGGGGGGAAGCTGCTCCAGCCGCTGGAGCAGATTTCCCTGCAGCCCATGGTGAAGCAGTTGTGCCCCTGCAGCCCATGGAGCAGAGATCCACCTGCAGCCTGTGGAGGAGTCCCACAGAGCAGGGGATGCCCGAAGGAGGCTGTGACCCTGCAGGAAATCTGCCCTGGAGCAGGCTCCTGGCAGGACCTGTGGAGAGAGAAGCAAATGCTGGAGGTTTGCTTGGCAGGATTTGTGACCTCGTGAGAGGATCCCTGCTGGGGCAACCTGTCCCTGAAGGATTACTCCCTGTCAGGACACACACAGGAGCAGTCTGTGAAGAACTGCAGCCTGTGGGATTGGACTCACGTTGGAGAAGTTTGTGGAGGACCACCTGCCATGGGAGGGACCCCATGACAGAGCAGAGATAGAGTGTGAGGACTCTTCCCCGAGGAGGAAGGAGCAGCAGAGACAGATGTTTCTGTCTCCCCAGCCCCTTGAGGAAGAGTACTCTTGATGTTTCCCCAGGCATGTCACCAAAGAGAGACATGGAAAAGTAACAAGTCACTTTTGAAAATCTTCACCTTCAAACGTTAAAACCCCCTGATTCGCACACCTGTGTTTCATATTTCTGTAGTGTACAGGATGTAAAGTTTCCTAGGTCCAACACTGGAAGCATTCTATACAACACAGCTTTTTGACAGTAATAAGTGCCTGTGTGAGGAGTTTGACAGGTGTTTTGAACACAAGATCTTTTCTTTCATAGTCTATTACTACTTTCTGCAAAGTTTCAAGTAATTTGCTTTTCTGAAGCAAGCTATAAAGCTTTTAACTGTAAAATTGATCTCCTCATAAAGTACAAATGTTCTAGTGCTGTAATTACCTGAGGCCTGCTCTTCCAACCCATGACAGTGTAAGTAATCTGTACTCATCTGTCTAATATTAGTGATTGAATATAGGAGGAGGAGTCAAGTGATTCCAAACTATCTGCTGGGTCTCTTCTCAATTTACCTAAACCACATTTTGTTTTCACATAGATAAGTGATCTAACTGAAGGGTTAACAGTCTTCTGTCTTTCTTAATTTGAGATTTGGAAGACAATTATAATTCAAAATGTTTCTTTTAGTTGAGACTCCTTAGGAAAGATACATACATAGCCTAGAGCTAGAAGTCCAACTTTGCTTTTAAATGCAAATATTTTAACAAGTATAACACACAGAAGCATGAACTATCAATTATTACTACTAGGCATATGTAAAACATCTTGTTTATCACAAAGAGACCAAATTAGGCTAAAAATAAAATAGAAATTTGTAATTGAAATGTTGCCTGTTCTCCTTTGAAACTGCCCATTGTTCCTATCTGAAGTAGCCTTCAGGTTGTCCTGATGCATCTAAATGGATCTTTCAATAAGAAAAGATGGGAACTGCTAGCGTTGGCAGAATGTGACATTTGTCATGCAATGAGACTTCCTGAGAAGGGTGTTAGAACAGTGCATTATTTACAGCACCAGCCTGTCAGATAAGAGTAAAGACTTTGTTTCCCCTAACTTTCATTCTCTAAAGATCTTACTGGTGCAGACAGAATGACAGGAGGAAAAGTGTCACGTCAAGCAATGTGAATTTTCCCAGCTGACCTACCAACGCACGAATGTAGACAGAAGTCCACAGAACTTTTGAAACTGTTAACTTCAGTAGATATTTTGAATCCAAACTTAACTGCATTAAACTGAACGTCAAACGATTACAAATTTCAACAAAAGTTGGGTTTCTTTTTCAGTGTAATACGGTCTCAGCCTAAATCATGTCAAGTGCTACTGTTTATCTCCATCCCCCAGAACGCTTTGCTCTGACACAGTATTACTTTGAGGGTTGGGTTGATTGGTTGGTTTGTTTTTCTAGGCTACTACCACCTATCTTTCAAAGCTCCAGCTGTATTGAGTGCTCAAGGTGATTTTGGTGCATTATTCTGTAACCATGAGCTGTTTTGCCAATACTTTCTCTTTCTCAAGGGTCGTTGGTACTTTTTGATCAGGAAAAAATTGCCTTAATCATCCTCAAGGCATCTTCAGCATCTACACTTGCACAGACTTGCAGGATTAACATGACTTTTAGACAAGTAATAACACAGTCCTTTGACCCATGTGCTCAGGAAATGTGGCCTGATGAAAATTACCTCTGGAAACTTTGAGTGAAGTCAGTGTTGCATCACAATACCCTATCTGTTATTTCTGAGTTCCGAGTCTTCTAAGCTCTTCTGCAACTGGAAGAATCTCTAATGATTAGTGGACTATTCTGTTTTGTCCTGTTTTGGTTTCAGAACAAATTTTTGTACATTGGCCTTATGGGTATGGAGTGATTTCAGAGTTCTCTGACACCACTGGGTTCTGTACATCACCCCAGCCCCCTCTATTTGCCTGAGATATTTATAGATGTTTTTCTATTATATCAGATGCATTTTCACCTCAGAATTTACAGTGGTTCATAATTGAATCTATTTGATGTTGACAGGATTGATACTGTTGTTTAATACCTATTTTACAAAATAATATGTCTAAGTACTATGATTTAAAGGTCTATTGTCTGTGCTGTTCCACAGTCTCATCTCTGTATCCTCTTACTGATGGCTTCTAGGCTTTTTAAAGTTCTGAGGGTTTAGGTATCTGTACACATGCTTTTTTCCCTGTAGGCTTGTTGGAATGAAAGGTAGCCTACCTCTACACAAGGCTTGTCTCAAAAAGTTAATTTTTATTAACATATGCCCCCTGCCCATCAGTCTAACAACATACAATTAAGGAGACTTGACTTATCAGCAAACTCCTTCACTTCAACTTATTAAGTGCGTAACAGCCCCAGTAATATTTACTTCTGTTAAAATAAGTCCTCTCTTATGCATTGTTATGCATTTATGGTGGTCTTACATATGTAGGTATTATAAGACATCAAGTATATATATATATATATATATATATATATACACAATATATAAATATATATATATATGTATACACAACAGTGGCAGTGAGACCATACTGTTTGTGTCACTCAGAGTTCAAAAGGACATAAAATAGCTTTCACATCTCCGTATCTCTACCTGAAATCTCTTCTTTTTTGTTTGGTTTCTTGCATTAGAGAGGAAGGAGTGTAGCTGAGGCAGTCAGTTGCTTCTTGTCTTTGTACTGTTTGATGTGAGCTTGGTTGTCAGACCTCAGTGTGCTACTGAATATGAGCTTCACTTGGTACAAGAAGTGCTTATCTACAAGGAGACAAATATGCCCTCTACTGACTTCATCTGTGGCTGGAGTTTAAAAGCTGCTGTCAGAGAGTACACAATGGAACTGTTTGCAAATAAAGCAAATTAAAATAAACATCTTTTATCATAAGAAAGCAATTAGTGTTGATTCGCAGCTTCACTTGTTTTTTCTTTCCTGACCTTGACTACATCGTGATGGTTTTGTGCTTCCTCGGACAGTTTCTACTTGCATCTGCATCGATTAAACCTTGATCTCATTTATTATCTCAGGAAATGGTCTCAAGGTCACAGGGCTGGAAATTTAATTATGGTGGCAGTATATTAAGTGGCACATTTAAAGATGCTGAATCGTAGTAATTAATTTTTTGGATGGTGGTCTCTAGGGAACAGGTTTTCTCTACACTGGGTGTTTAGACATCCATCATGGCCATTCAGCTTGGCAGCTGTCTTTTAGCTTTAAACTGCATCATTATTCATCTTTTATGACTGACTTTAAAAACACTAGACAACTATATCCTTTTTTATTGTAATATATGTCAGATGCTTGTATTAAGCTATACTTCACCTTTGCTATAAAACATTAACAGAGGTTGCTAGTAGCTACCTGGGCTGGCCTCTAAATTGAGACAACAATTACCCTTCGCTGACATCTAGTGTCAAGACATGAGATATAGCTGGAGTGCTGAATCCATTGGCCTGAAAATCCTGCACTTCCCCAGTGATTCAGGCTCACCCAAGAAGCTGCGGCACTGGACATAATTAGTGGACACGAGGGATTAACTTGGCACACAGTGTTGACTTTGTAGCAGCACTAGGTTATTGAATGAAATGCAGCACTGTCAAGGTCTTAAAAAGCTTGTAATGTTTAATGAAGGAATGGTCATTAAACTTGCTGGATCAAATATTAGGCAAGATGGAACTGGGAGGTATTTAATAAAGAGGCCTGAAAATATGAACTAAATCACATATACTCATTTAAACTGCTGGCTAAAGCCCAGCATATTTCAAAATTGTTCACTGCTGGTTTAAGCTCAACAGTATGAACTGGGAAGGAGCTTTTAGATGTCTGCGTAACTTCACGGATTTTTTTGTACTGTAGAATTATTTTTCTTAAATGAAATACTTTGAAGTCCACACATTCTGCTGGGACTGCAAAAAAAATGTTCTCTAGGGAGTGTGAAGGTCTTAAGAGTTCTCATGGTGAACGATATCCACAGATTTCAAGTGAGGTCTTTCATACCTTTTGACAAGCTGAATCTTCCAAAATATTAAACAGTGGATTTTCAAAATATTGTTACAGGAGTTGGTCCTTATATTATATATTAGCAATACTTTTTTTTGCAGGCTGAGATGATCTTAAAGCTGTTGGGACAGTAAGAGAATAGAATTAAATTCTAGGTACAGAATACTGGTTGTAGCATTCCTCCTGCACCTTGTAAGCTCTTTATTTCTTCAGACACAGTTCTCCAGCTGTGAAAGTCTTTTTTTTTTTTTTTTTTTTTTTTCTCAGTACTTGGTCTTCTCTTTAAATTCCTGCCATGAACCCATCTAGCTCTTCATGCTTTTTGGCCTTTCTGTAACAGTACTGTATCTTCTTCTACAGACATGAGTTAGATCTCCTTTTTTGTACTGTGTTTTGTGATTAGCATTATATGATTGTGGTTGAGATGTTAAAATGCTGTTCCTGTGCAGTGGAGCTGAGCAGTTTCCCCAGGTGCATGTGTCTTTGTGTGCACCTTACTGCCTGAGCCACCTCCAGTGGAACAACTCATGTTAATTCCTGTTTTAGAGACAGAATTTGTAAATGCTGAGTATGTCACTCCTCCACCCGTGGTCTGTGTTCCCATAGTTTGAAAGGGTAAGCAGCAAGTTTATAAGGAGAGAAGTCGACGATGGATCTCTGAAGTGAGACACACAGTGGTTTTTAGCTTTACTTGGGTTTGACTGCAGACTGACTGGTGTGAAGGACATCTCCCAGAAGTGTCACACAATGTAGACATTCCCAAGGCAGGAGTGTGAGAACAGCAGATCATTTGGATTGGGTCAAATGAGTCACACACAAGCCTTCTTAGAAATGGAAATGAATGACATGTGGAGCTTTGGAGCTGTCCACCTCTCCTCTAATTTAAGAGTTCCAGGGAGGTGGGAAGATGGCCTATATCAAGCCAAGAGTCAATTTTAACATGAATTGCTTGCAAGTATAATGTTCAGTCTGGTTTTCATCTACATTTAGTTGACAACTCCTTCATAATTTCCTTATAAAAACAGCCAAATGCTTGTAAATTAGCTCTCCCCTACTTTTAAATATTGCAATAGAACATAAAAACGGGAATAAGGTATCCTGATGACTCCTGTAGATTATCATGGTTATGTTCCAAGTGCCCTAGTCTGTTCTAAATTATTAAAACTGGATAAATTGCATGTATATGTGTTTGTACATCTAGCCAGGCAAAGCAGAGCAAATCAGGGCTAGCTAGAGCTACAAAAACAGGAAAGTCAAAATGGTTATTTTTTCCCCATGGGTCTCTGAAGAAGCTCCTTTGTTGAGAATCCACTGGAGTTTGTGAAGAAGCAAATATATGACAATATAAGAAATATGATGGAATTGCAGTATTTGATGGATATTGGAAGATACTTACACCTGGAGCACAGTAAGTACTAAAAAAATTAGAGGATATATGGGTGTTCTTTTTGTCAAGTTTATTTTCTTCCTTCTTGTACCCCATTTTAATGAAGACCATGTAGACATTTGAGCTGTAACTCTCCATGCTATTGATCAATTCAAAAGGGCTGTGAATAGATCTGGACCACGTAGAAGAGATAAACTCATTATATCTTAGACACCAATATTGGAAAGCGATAGGTAATAAATAATCCATATTACAGGTAATAAATAATCCATAAATAATCCATAGGTTAAGATAAGTTTATGCAAGTGATAAGATGGACAGCTGTGCATGATAAATGGAGGAACAGAAAACCATGAATGATCATTTCAGAAGGTGATGATACCAAATTACATATTCACTGTGAATTGCTTCTTCAGCTGCAGTGACAACATACATTGTATTCAGTTCACCTTACTGCTGGAGTAAGTCACTGCCATTTTTGTTGAAACCAAGATAGCAAATGTTCCCACAATTCATTTGGAATGTAAGAATGGCAAAATTAGTCTGATTTGTGTCTTTTTATGTCAACAAGCTCAACAAACCCACTTATTGTTCCTGTCTGGAGGCCATTTTATCTAAAATTTTACAGCAGAAGGGCAGCAGTGATAATTATTGCACTTTACCGCCTTTTGTAACAGACTTGAATATGTTTGGTCAATTAGAACTTCTCCTAATGAAAAGGTGGATTTATAAAAGCAGGCACAGGAGGTTTGGACTCAAGCTGTTTTACATCATCACAACACTCATATCGGGATTTTTCCTCTGCTTTTGAACCATCTCTTACTCGCATTAAACACCATGTCATTCTTGTAATGACTTCTTGCAAATGTCTCATTTGAGTAAAAATTTTCTTGAAACATGATTTAAAACAGAGTTTCTCAGTGCACTTGCTTTACTTTTGTCCTGTTCTGAATGCCACTCTTCCAGCCCACAGCAGTGAAGTCTCTCTCAGATGAGGTGTGCAATAATTGGATTTCTACGTAGAAGAACTATCTTTCAAAACTGTTTCGGTGCATACTCACATGACTGATATCCTCATAACCATCCACCCTGAACTACATTCAACTTTCCTAAATGAGATTTTATTGGAACTGATTATGATTAGATAAATGGGTGACTTCACTAATGTATAATACACTTTTCAATTATAGAGTATGTATGATAATTTACATTTCTTGTTTGATAGTATGATATTTATGTGACATATTCTGGATGAGATCTGCTGCTGTTTATATAATGGCCTTACTTTTAAATTAAATCTGCTTTCAAGTTCTTTCAATATATTTAAATTTTTAGGATAAACAAAGACATTACAAATCCACCTTAATTTACCCTTCAGTGGAATAAAATCTCTTGGTGGATAAATCCTAGTCACCAAATTTGTTGCCTAAGGAGACAAATTCTAACATCAGATTAACAGATGAACATAATGTGGATTGGAACAGGAAGTGTCCCCAGTTAAGTGACTGCAGAATCAAGCAGTCGTTTTCAAACTGACAACAGAGAGACTGTTGGAGATAAAATGAATTTGATGAAGAAACAGTGTTTCTTCTTTCTTGCAGTAAATCATATTTATGCTTCCTAGGTTAACAGTTTACGTCACATGTAAAGACTTTGCAGGATGTATTGCTAAATTTGAAATAGACAAGAATGAGAGCAAAGGCAAAGGAGCTCTGAGAAAGGAAAGAAATAAAAGTATTTCATGTACTTTTTTTTGGTTGCTAATAACCTCTACAACTTTTTATCTGGTGTCAAGTCAGAGAGACAGTATTCAGTCAGAAAAGAGAAATTTTCTATAGATATATCAATAAATTGTACCACTACATTTTAAAAGTCACAGAATTTAATTTCAAAGTGGTCGATGTATTAGAGGAATTCATTTTCCTAATTCAATATCATCTCAAAATGCTTTCAGAAGTTTGCTGTGGGCACAAAGCTGGGAGGAGCAGCCACTACCTCAGAGGGCCGTGTAAGCCCTTCAGAAGGACCTTGCCAGACTGGAGATGGGCAGGGAGGAACTGTCTGAAGTTCAACAAAGACGAGAGCAGGATCCTCCACTCGGGGAGGAATAACCCCAGGCATCAGCACAGGTTGGGGACCGACCTGCTGGGAAGCAGCTCTGTGGAGAAGGACCTGCTGTCCCTGAGCCAGCAGCATGTCCTGGGAGCTAAGAAGGGAAATGATGTCCTGTGGTGGATGGGTAAGAGCATTGCAGCAGGTCAGGGAGGTGATCCTGCCCCTCTACGCAGCCCTAGTGAGGCACATCTGGAGAGCTGTGTCCAGTTCTAGGCCCCTCAGGACAAGAGAGACATGGAGCTCCTGCAGCAGGTCCAGCAGAGAGTGACAAAGATGATTAAGGGATGGGAGCATCTCCCTTATGAGGGAATGCTGAGGGAGCTGGGCCTGTTCAGCCCTGAGAAGAGATGACCAAGAGGTGACCTGATCCATGTGTGTCAGTGTCTGCAGGGAGGGGTCAGGGGATGGACCAGGCTCCGTTCAGTGGTGCCCAGCAACAGGACAAGAGGCAACAGGCAGAAATGGATGCCCAGGGAGTTCCACCTGAACATGAGATGCACCTTTCCTGTGCAGTGACCGAGCACTGGAACAGGCTGCTCAGAGAGGCTGTGGAGTCTCCCTCACTCCTCACTGGAGATATTCCAGAACCGTGTGGATGCAATCCTGTGCCATATTCTCTGGGATGACTCTGCTTGAGCAGGGAGGTTGGATCATGGTCATTCCTGGCACAAGCCCACGGAGGGGGGCCAGTAGCATTTTGAATATGGACACTGAAATTTCTAAGGTTAAGATTTTGTTAATAAAACATAATTGCGTGTATTTTTTTCTTCCATAAAATGTTTTATTACTTTATTACAGTTAATATTCTTTTTGTGAGATTGCTGCCATGGGTCTGTGACTGCAAAAATGTGTGAGTTAGTGAGCAACTTGCATGGCTTTTGCCAAGTTGCTGAGTTATATTATAGCTGATCGCTGCCTACTGTCTTATTAGGACAGTATTTTCCTGCCTATTGATGACACTGATGAACAAACTAGCAGTTTTAGACTGAAGTTAGGAATTACTTTTGTAGAGGAAATACATTTTTCCCCAGTTAAAAGTTTATTATCCCATGGGACAAGGGTGATGATTTTAAAATAAAAGAGGGTGAATTCAGATTCCATATATGGATGAAATTCTTTACAATGAGGGTGGTGAAGCATTGGAACAGGTTGGCCAGAGAAGTGGCAGATGCCTCATCCCTGGAAACATTCAAGGTTAAGTTGGACAGGGCTCTGAGCAACCTGATCTGGTAGAAGATGACCCAGGTCACTGCAGGGGGGCTGGACTAGATGACCTTTAAATGTCCTTTCCAATACAACTGTTCTATGATTCTAACTCACCATAATTAATTTAAATGGAGATATCCATGCCAACCTTTTATTGAAAGAGGGAGGAATACAACAAATACTTTGGGATTTCTATTTGTTTAACTGGCACAACTCTTTGAAGAGGGGCATCCTCCTCTTTCTCTTTCTTGAAGTGCCCAGAAGTGCAAGACACAGCCAAAGAAGTGTCCTTGTCTTAAAACAGATGAAACACAGGTTCTCTGGGCAGCCTGTGCCAGGGCCTCACCACACTCACAGGGAAGAATTTCTTCCTAATATTTAATCTAACCCTGTCCCCCTTCAGTTTGAAGCCATTCCACCTTGTCCTATCACCACATGCCTTTGTCCAAAGTCCCTCTCCAGTTCTTTTGGAGACCATTTAGGTACTGGAAGGTACTCTAAGCGCCCCCTGAAGTCTTCCCTTCTCCAGGCTGAACAGCCCTAACTCTCAGTCTGTCCTCATAGCAGAGGTGCTCCAGCCCTTGCATCATCTTTGTGACCTCCCCTGGACTCGCTCCAGGAGGTCCATGTCCTTCATACACTGGGGGCCCAGAGCTGGATGCAGTACTGCAGGTGGGATGCAGGGCCTTGAGCTTGGCCATGCTGAACTCAATGAGGCTCCCACAGGCCCAGCTCTCAGGCCCATCTGGGCCCCTCTGGATGGCATTCCTGCCCTCCAGGGAGTCACCTGCACCACACAGGTTGGTGTTGTCAGTGAACTTGCTGAGGGTGTCTCAGTCCAACTGCCCATGTCACTGACAAAGATGTCAAACATTGCTGGTCCGAGACCCAGCCCCCAAAGAACACCTCGTGTCTTTCTCAAACTTCAGATGTTTTGTTTGTAGGTATTAGGAATTCTTTGTCTCAAAAAGGGAAAGCTGAAGTCAAGGCACTTGCCATGTGGGGTAGCTATGAGGGCTCTTGCATTCAAGATTTGTGACCTGAATCTGACTCCTCTCTCTAAACTAAATTTCAATGCCTTTCAGTAGCAAACTAATGAAAATACAGTTAATTTGAATATGAAAAATTGACTCTTGTGTAAAAGTAGACTATACACTTATGCCTGTATGAGGCAAAGCAGCTATATGAGTCTCCAAACATAACCATAATTTTCTTCATCCTTTAACAGGACACCACCTGCTATTTTAGTTACTAACTATTCTGATTATTTTAGACAGATTTCAGTGTGCCTTTTCTTTATACCTCAGTAACAAGGAATGTGTGTGTTCCAAGATCACCCTATGACAGCTAAATGTGAAAGCATGTGTTCCTACGGAGCTTGGAGTTTCTTGTATTGAAATAAAACAGGAATACTCCCAAGAAGTAAGTACTTAAATAAACAATAAAGCTGATGCAAGCAAGAAGAATGCTGAGTCCATAGAATGCATTATTAACAGCATATTAGTACCCACATTGCCTGAGACACATAGGTAGTTGTGCATGTTGTCAGTAATTCTCTGTCTGTCAAAACAGTAGTGCACAAGATAACTGAACACATTGCAAAATGGCATAACCCAATTTAGATTCTTTTTTTTAGATTCTTTTAAAATCATGATCCATTCATGGACTGGTAGATAGCTGTTCTTATATTTTAACAATCTGTTAAAGCAGTTGGCCTGTTCCTGATGTCCTCATCTAAATTAGGGGGTGTGTGTATATACACACATGTGGCCTTTACCATACTTTTAGTTTTTTAAAGTGTAGTTGCTTTGCCCCATTGACTTTAATTTTGTTCTCGTGTTTCTCCACAAAAATAATTTCTATTCTAGCCTATATTTTATTCTAAAAAGACTTCCCAAGGAGCAACCAAAAAAAAAAATCTTCAAATTAAAATTCTTGAATTTTATTTTTGTATGTTTGTATGATCACGCAAACACACAGAACTTATTTAACCTTCAGCCAGCTGCTTAACCAAGCTGAAATTATTGATACTCCATCAGCAATGATCAAGATGGAGAGGGTAAATGAAGAGGTGCCTTTTCTTTTTCTTTTCCAACCTCCACCCCACGCCCCACCCCCCCCCCCTTTTTTTTCTAAATAAGAGAACCATTGAGCTGGTAACAAGACTTGAAATGCCGTGTCAGCTCAGTTACCGTGGTCAAGGAGCTCAGCTGTAGAAGGGAAATAAAACTGTTAAGTTATGACTGCCCTCCAATCAGTCACAGGGGTAATGATGTTTGGCTTTAGTCAGGTTATATGTCAGTAAATATACATCTCTCAGACAGCCTTTAAGACAGCCTTAAGATAATGCTTATTGTTTTATATAGATAGGGGTCGGATGCTGATATATGGTGGTCATAGGCCACTGAAATAAATTTCACAGCATTCAGCAGGTAAAGTTAATCTC
The DNA here is from genome assembly GCA_013399895.1 of Serilophus lunatus. Classification (NCBI taxonomy): domain Eukaryota; kingdom Metazoa; phylum Chordata; class Aves; order Passeriformes; family Eurylaimidae; genus Serilophus; species Serilophus lunatus. The sequence goes on along the minus strand of VXBA01005139.1, from coordinate 232,916 downwards.
AATAGAAGAGAATGTGACTGCAGTTTTGATAAAATATTCATTTGACAGTGATGGGGCATTTTTTCTGTTAGGTTTTGTGCAAATCACTCAAATGCAGATGATTTTTTTTTCCCTGCCATGATTCCAAATTTGTCACTACCTGGAGCGACCACCTTTAATTGGTCTTTAGTGTAGAGCTGGGGCTAGATCAAAGTTCAAAATTCCAGTTTATAAACCCACTATATTCACCCTACTCACTGTATTCTGTTCACCATGCACACATATGATCAAATTTGAAGGTAAGGAAACCTCAGAATTCCAAATTCTGCCAAGTACTGGAAAATCCAAATGTCATTTCAGTCATGTGTGAGTGATAGATAATGTGAACTCTGTCTCAGCAGCAAAGGACTGAAACAACATCTTCCCAAAAGAGACATTCTTATCTTCCAGAACTATGAATCAAAGTCTCACATTAAAGCCTTACTATAGACCTAGACAAATATTTTTCAGCATATTCCTTCTGATGATGATATTGAAGTTTTCACTTAAGGACTTTGTATGGATCACACCTTCCATTACTGTAGCCTGACATTAGACATTAAATTCTGCTAAGTCTCTCAATAGCATTTTAATAACATAAATGGGATTGTTATAAAAAGCAGAAGGTGCCATTATGCCAGCCATTGCTGTTACTATTATTCAGCATTACCATTCCACAGAGTAAGAAAATGTAGAAATACACCCTATGTGCATTTCATGTAACACCAGTGCAATAAGACTAGAATTTGATAAATCCATGTGTAGCATTTAGTCCATCAGTAAAATGTGCTTTGTGTCTTAGAGTATAATGAAGTCTCCAGTTTTAATTCAGCAAAAATATGCCTGTAAATTTAGGGTTAATCTAAAGCACCAAGCTGCCCTATGGTGTAGCAGCTTCGATCCAGATCTACAATAACAAAACTGTTTTAGTTTAATTTAGTAGGTTTTACCAGAGCAATGGCCTAAACCTAAGTTTTATTTTATGTTTTAATTGTCAGATATCAACTGAATTAATGGAAAATCTGTCTGGATAAAGACCAAGAGTAGAAAAACAACAGATGATGTCTAGAATTGCAGGCAGATGTTGTTGATAAGTTGGTTGGCTTTCAGTGTTAACCTTTGTTGATGTTGTTTTGTTATTTTTATAAAGCTATTGCAGTCAATGATTGAATTAAGCTCAGAAACTGGAATATTCTTACTACAGCTGTTTATATTTGCTAAATGCTGATCCAGGTCCTAACAGAAAATTATTATAATTTCAATATAAACATATTTTAACTTTTAGACCTATCAGGAGAATTTTTATGTGACTCTGAAATGTTGAAGGAGGTTTTTTTTTCCTGCTAAATGGTATTAACTCGTCCATATTCACTTTTTTTCCCCCTAATATCTGATTTTCTTTTAAAGAAGATGCTCAAATATACTGGGCTTGTAAAGCACTTTGTAGACAGGTTTCCTAAGACATCACATATAGTGAATGATGCTTTATAATCTTTTTGATACAAATGTCAGCTGAAAAATTCCAACTATTACCAGGAGTCCTGCAGTTAAATGAAATCCTTGACATGTGAAAACTGAGTAAGAAATGAGAGTTCATGTTGTCTGAACTATAAGGAGGCATGAAATTATTTAGAGATTTTCCATGTGATCATCATATGTTAACTTTCATCTGTTTCAGGGAACTGCTTATGTGGATATTTCAAGATATCAACTACTGCAAGCACGGGATCAAGAGCTTTCCTGAAGAGTGACCCTAATTATCATTCTTATTCCTTAAATAAGGTAGGCTATGTCTGCATACCAACTGAATTTGGGGAGCACAGATTTGGCTTTTCAAATTAACATATTAAAGGTATTTCCCTCATTTAATGCACTAAGTTCCTTCAGTCAAGGAAAGGTATTTCTAACTATTTTTGAGCAGTTTTTAAGGGATTGCTGTGTTTCAACTCCTCTCCCCCTCCTAGTCAAGTTTAAAAAGCAGTAAGTTATAGGTCTCTGAATTTTCTATTATAGATTTTACTACTGGCCAATTCTGACTGTTCTTCTGCTTAATATTTGATCAGTGTCTGGAAAGGCTCTCATCTGAAGGGATCATATGATCAGTAATGAGTTTGATACTTCTTGTCTTGCTGAGAGTTGGCTCCTTTTAGCAATGCTTTTGAGGCTATGAAATTGCTTCTGTGTTTTGCAATAGTGTACCTGATCTTGAGTGGCAAAAGCTTTAAGTCCATATGTAGCATCCTTAATGTCAATGTTTTCTTGTTTATTTTTTATTTACATTTACTGATTACCTGTATGCTATCACCCAACATCATAAGCAGTTCTCCTAAAAGCTCATTTTTCAGATTTATGTTCCTTTTTGTTTGTTTGGTTTTGGTCGATTTAAAAAAACCAAAACATTAAAATAATTCAGACATTAAAAGCAGGCCTCATTTAGGATGTCTCTGGCTTAAAAAAAGAGTAAAAATCTCCTGCTACTCCATAATGATTAATGAAAAGTGCAAAGATTCCTTGATGTGGATAGTGATTAGAATGGGTTTTCTTACACTGGTACAATCAAGTCTCATGAAGGAAACATAGATCCTTCAAAGTCTTTAAAAGCACTTTTATATCACTGTGCTTTCCTGTATGTCAAAATGTTTGCTGGCATGGCATCAGAAAAAAAGCAAATCACAGCCTTTTCTGTACCTCCCTTAGTGTGATTGGTCAGTATTCATTATTACTTCTGTGCTGTTATAGATTCCTCATTAAAGCACAATGATGTAGAAAACAAAGGAAATAAATACTTGGTTTTTAATAATGAACTATTTTTGAAGAATAAAAAAGATACTTTTCCATCCCTTTTTCTTAAAGTAGAATCTTTTCCAACAACACAAAGATGTCTTCAAGAACTACTAATATAATTCTTTAACTACTAATTTAACTGTCAAAATTCCTAATATAATGCTTCACATTTCATAATAGGCTACCCAAGAATCACACTGATGTCCAGAAAATGGAAAGCAAATAGTCAAGTAGTAAATTACTAAGCAGTAAAAGTTCAAATCAATGCAAAAATTATTCATTCAGCATTTTAGTTAGGCTGACGAGATCTTAGCAATATCTCTGTATGGGTTTGTGGATTAAGCTTTTTCTACTTACATCTTCATTGAACAGATTTTCGACAAGTATATTTTTCTTATTTTTCTTACCAGTGCTTAACAACCTACACCCTAATCCCATATGAGAAAAAAGGGAAAAGTACTTCCTTGATGTATACCCGGAATTCAGACACCCTTTAAAGTGCTGATGTGGGGTTTTTTGTGTGTTCATGCAGCAAAGGCAGGTTTTGTGATTGGAAGATACTCTGGGAGGAATGGAACTTCCATAGTATGTATTTCCAAACACATGGCAATTTGTTACCCAGTTAACACACAAGTTAATCGAATCACAGCTGCTTAGAGACAAGGCGGATATGCCAAACAAACTTTTGCCACCCTGTCCTTTACAAATGCAGCAAACTGATGTGGGGATTTATCTTACAACTGTGAAGATGGTTAAGCTTCAGCATTAAAATGAAGTATTTTCATGGAATTCTCTACGAATTCAATATGACTGGTTTTAATCTGTTCACTGCAATGAGTATTTTGAGTAACTGCTGAAGAATGTATTATGGAGGTTGGTTGATGATTCTCAGTAAGCATTTCCTTGGTTAACTTTGTAACCACAGTCAACTGTACTAGGAGACACAATTTCTGCTTTTGCTTTTAATGTTTAGTGGTCTATGGGGATTGGCAGAGATTTGGCTCTGAAAAAACACTATTTAAAGATCTCAATTTGAAAAGATCTCATGGAGCACTGACAAACACAACTAGAGATAAAACTGCAGCCTTTAGTCACATGGCCATCCTTGTGCATGCAATGCTCTTTTGGAATTTAGTGGGATACTCTCATAAATAAAGGTTTCTGGAACTGACCTCTATTTTTCTTGCACTTGGCTGCTGAGACATAGAAGTATTTCTATTAATTAAGATGAATTATTCTGGTATTTTCAATAGGCACAGTTTCTGAAGGCAACTATAGCATTTAGTTTCTGAGATATTTGTCTTGCCTTATAGAAGGTGTTTCATCACTGTCAGAGAAGCTCCCTGAGTGGTTCCCAATGAAGCCTCCCAAACATTTAAATCACCTACTGGAGAGGATGTGGATTTAACTGTGAGTCAACATACTTTTTAAATATCACCAAAAAAAATAATTTTAAAATCCACAACTTTTTTTTTTTTTTAATCAGCTCTGGTCCTGAGTATGATTAACAGGAAAATCTCTTTACAGCATTACAAGGAATAATTAAGCTGTAAATGTAGTCTCTATTTGCCAAATGGGAAACAATATTTTTACCACAGGCTTCCCCCACCTCAACTTTATCCATCTAGATAAACATAATTAAGTAATGGATGATGGTTTGTTAGCATTTTATTACATGTGTTTGCAAGGGCATTAAGAATAATCATAAAAGGCACAACAAATATTATAAGTATTGAGGTTCTCAGCAGTAGAAAACGTGACTTTTTAAAATCTGGGCTGGAAACATGTAGTCCTGCAAATTAACTGTTCCTCTATGCAGAACAGCAGTTGAGATGCTCTGTCTCAGATGATTTACATACACTAATTGCCAGTTCCTATTAAGCATTGAGTGGTCACCTGCTCAATAATATTACTAGATTCATATTTTCACATAGCAGTTACTCACAAGTAGTAGGAAACACTACATTCACTTTGGATTTCAGCAATGAAATTGGAAATCCTTTTGTTTAGGAACCTGTTTGCTGCTTTGCTCTTCAAAGAAAATGGCCTAGTGAAGCTGTCAAAATTTGCAATATTTTGTATGGGTATATTATGTCAATGTATGTAGTGTCTGGATTCCAACAATTGTAGCAGTTGACTCTCAAGTTCTTTAAGGAGAGAGAGTTATGGCTGTCATTCTTTGTGTCTCCAGACAGGTGGACACCTGGGGCTTCTGAAGTTGGGCATTAGCTTTCAGTATAGTTTAGATGCTAGATATATCTGTAATGTAGGCTTTGTCTGGTATTTGGACTGTTAAAATCAGAATTCTCCTTAAAAAAAAAAAAAAAAAAAAAAGTAACTCTGTTATGTGTCAGCAAAGGAACTATGGATTAAGCTCAGAAAATAAAGAGATTTAGGGTGCTTGCTTCTGATTTGCATAAACATTCAGATGATGTTTTCAATTCTTTCCTGTTGAAATGCTCAAGTGATAGTGAAAAGGCTATAAATCACTTCTATGAGCCAAAGTATCATTTGCTGCTGTTAGAAGGCAAGTTAACAGTATTACAACTTCGTTGAAAATTGAATGCCTTCCATGTTCAATTTTTTAATAAGAACTGTAAATAATGGGCCATTTTGGAGTATAAAAAAATGACCCTTTCCAAAGTCTAATGATAGCTTACTTTAGTTATAGCCATTCTTTTAGAGCAATAGACAGCTTTAAAAAATCATTCTTGCCTCATACACATAATTTTAAGGAACTGGCATAAGTTTTGGAGCAAGTCCATTCATTTAATTTATATGGGTATAACAAGTACTAGGAGTGTCTTTGCTGACCCAAATCTCATCTGGCACAGGAAGCTGCCTTATCTTCTGGTTGTACTTAGTATTGTCTTCACAGCTATTTCATATTCTAGAGGTTTCCTTTCTACTCAGGGTATTACTTATCCTCACTGATCAAACTCATCAGTCAAAGGCTAAAGATCTAGTACATTTTAAAAAATAAATTTTAAAAATCAATGAAGTATCTATTCAAAACTTTCCTCTAAGTTCAAAGACACTGAAGAATCATATTTTCCAGATATTTACTGGGAATTCTAAAGAGTAATATTTAATTTCTTTTTGAATTAACCAAAGCAACAACTTCTACTTAATCACACAGTTTTGGAAGTTGCAAATTTAAACAGACAGCAAGATAGAGAGATCAAAATAATAGAGCTATATTATTAGCACTAACTACAGCATTATAGTGTTCTTTACCTATATAATAGCAGAGAGTTATTTTCAAGTAAAGTCTCCTTCAGAGAAATAGATGCAACCTTTTGCCTCTGATGTGGCTGTTGTTTTGTGTTCAGATCAAGACATGGAAAGAAGAAGGTAAAAATTACCACACACATAAATGCAGCATGAAAAGAAATGATAGGATGAACTTTAGTTTGAAACCACAAATATCTGGCTTGGAAGCAAAAGCCAATGCTCTTTTATTGTAATGTTGTGACTGCTTGTTGGCCCTGCTCTTATACAGTGGTAATAGTGCCCCATCCCCACAACACATGAGCACATCACATGGAGACTACAGCCATGCAAAAACTCTAATTAGAGAATGAAAATTACTTATTCTGAGCCGTATTTTTTTCCCTTTTCAAATCTTATGATGTGATCAGATTTATTCTGGAAGAGGAAGGTATGACATTCCTACTTCCCAGCTTTGTTCTCCAGGCTAACCAGCAACTGGCACAGCCTTTTTGCACCACTTTACTTTTTTACAAAGTGTAACTTTTCATGGTAGTTGAAAAGATGAAAAGCTATATGTGGAATAAACAGCAACAAAAACTAGCCAACTCTGCACAGCATAATGGGGTTTTAATGTATTCCTCTTGTCGGCATAGTGTATTTCTGTGATAATTTTATATGACAGCATAATTAAACTGGAAAACAATTCCCATTTCCTATGTATTTTATCTATTTATCATCATTTATTTCTTTACTTTCCTGCTCTGCTATAAATATTATTGTAAGGAGAGTTAAATAAGTTAAACCAATGCAATTACTTTTACAGATTGAAATTAACTTCATATATCAATTTATACTGGTTTGTATACAGCACCTACTATTTGCCCTGTACAAATAAATGCATTTGGTGCAGTATATTTATAGTGTCACTATGGTTTCCATGTTTGCACTCCTTTTGACTAATGTTCTATATGTTAAAACTTGACATTTTAACAGTATTTTCAAACAATTTCATTCATTATCAAATAACCATTTATTACATTGTGGCAATTTCAAACCATTTACTGGACCCTCTAGACGTTGCTAAACAATGATTTATCAAGGAGTGTGCAAATTTTAGTGCTTATCACAGCAAATACAAAAAGTAACATTAAATACTGACTTGACAACAGCTCTGACTAAATTATTTTCCTTTTTTAACCTTGATGAGTCATATTTAGTAATAGCAGTTTGTAAATGCATTGGCTATAGGGGGCAATATTCTAAATTGCTGCATTATATAAGGCTCTTTTTGGTTTGCTCATTTCCTTTGTGTGCTTGGGGGATAAATTGAAGATGGTGGGACACAACAGATGCATCTCTTATGTCTTTTTATTTTCTTATGGGGCTTATGATGCCTCACTGTGTGACAGTGCTTTTCACATTATAGTTGACCATGAATCTAACAAAATCCACCTCCAGCCAAATATGTATTGATTCTTGCTTACCCAGAGTGAATAGCAGTGGATAGCAAAGGATTCTGTTTTCAGGAAAAATCTCCTTCCAAATGTTCTAGCCAGTGAGTGGGACTGATGGAGTTGGGTATGTGGACTCTGGGCTGCAACATGCTGTGCTTTTAACTCCATTCCTTATCTCCTCTATTTTTTTTAATTTTGAGATCCACAGAACACACTGACACCACAAATGATAATTAGGTGTCTGGAAGCACTAAGGTGCAAACTTTACAAGGCAACAGTATTGGAGGAAGAAATCACCATGCTCAGAGATCTCATTAATCATTGCAGAGCTCACACATTCAGCTCAACATGAAGCAAATTGAAAGGCTTAAATATTCCAGAGGATATTCATAGAAGGAGTTTCAAGGACTTGGGAGTATTCCTCATTTGTGAGGTTCATACAGGGACTATAGCTGAACAAATATCATTAACACTGAATTTAAATGATCCCTAAATCAATAGTTTGGCGTTGTTGGTTGGTACTACAGTAACATTAAACAGCTCCAGAGAAAGCCAAGGCCTCACTGTGCCAAACTAACAGCTTAACATCAGCCTATGCAGAATTCATAGTCTACACAGTTTGTGAGTTGGTGCAACAAGGACTCACACCTTGGATTGTGATCTTCCTTGGCCAAGGTCATGAAAAGAGCACAACTGAAAATTACACACAGATTTCCTATATGTCAGTCTTAATTTCAAAGGCATCCAAAAGGTTTTGATTCATTATCTCTAATTCAGGTGATTAGGAACCCTTGTTCTGTTACTGCTTCCATGATAGAGCCAGCAAAGACAGCTTTTACACATTAACCTAATAATGTAGTAATTTAGTTTAAATTGCCACAGCTTTCAACTGGCACTGGTAAGATGGGCTGTAAACTGTGGTAGAGAAGAAATTGAGAACTTTTTCTTCTGCAGCTGTGTCACAGTCTGGCTCCCTCTGCCACAAAGGTGCAGCTGGGCTGGGGAACTTCAGCAGCCAAGGTGCACCACGAAATACGGGGCCCTTTGCTTAAGTACTTCAGTTCTTTAATTTTACCCATGTATATGGGTATATTTAGGATCTCAAAGTTATGTGTTTACCTGTGATGACAGTAACTAATGTTTGGAATTTGGGGATGAGGAGGTTTCTTGCGATTTTGTTTGTTTGATTTTTTTGTTCACCAGCTCTACTACTGTTCTCTGAGGATCTTGCCAGAATAGTAGGGAAACAGCAAGCCCAAGGTACCCTTACAAAGTACAAAAGGAAAGTTCACCCAAAAGCGGTAAAAATTATTATAAATTAATTTTATCCATCAGAACTTCTTGTCTTCTCAAGCTTCACAGATGTCTTCTAGAAACTGATCTATTCTTAAATCTCAGTAATTTTTAACACGCTATTACTTTAAACAAAACTGCCACTGAAGTCAGGTAGGCCAGAGCAGCCACAAAAAGTAGTTTTGGCTTAATCCAGTCACTTAATTTCAAGTGATGCCATATGATGCCAGAATAAATGAACCATTACACCAATGTCTCTGCCTATTCTGTCTGAGGACCCTGAGCAGTCAGGAGTAAGTACTTAATCATGGGAGAAGCTCAAGCCGAGTTCAACCACAGGTGAGAGCAGAAGGGCTGCTCAGAATCAGGTACCTCAAATTAAAGCACAGATGTGTCCATAGCCAGGCACTCCAATGAGCCCAATGTAAGTGCCAGTGAGTTTAGTTCCTTTTATTTTAATTAGTCTAAGTGACAAACTCCTAGGATTTTCAGGTATTTTCAAACTCAACTCTTGTTGATCCAGGAATTTGTTTTGTTCATCCCTTTCCAGCCTCTTTTTCTCCGCTTGTCTGCCTACTGAAGGTTACTATTCCTTGATTTCCACTGGTTAGACTGATAATTTGGTTCTGTTTTCACCCATCTCTATGAAATCAGATTTCAAGGGTTTGAGTGTAGGTGTTTGGCTTTTGTGGTAGACTTTGCATGTTACAATCCATGGAGCTTCAGCAACCACTGGCTATTAAGTACCAGAGATAAGGCCTGATAAAGGTGACAAATGGTTTTTAATATAGTCAGGGTTAACAACACTCCCTCTTAGAATGAAGAAATGGAGAGAGTTTTATTATTCCATGTGAGCAGCCTAGGTGTGAGGGAGGAAGTCATCACGGCGAGCTCTTTGCTCACTTAAGATATTATACAAAACATTAAACCCAATGAGGGTATCTGTCAAAATCTAAAAGACTTCATCTCTGCTTTTACCTACCTTCCATTATGGATTAATTTGACACTAATTAGCTAAATTAAATCATTTTTGCAATCTTCAGAAAATAATGTTTGAAAATTAAAATTAATGGCTAGGGTAAAATCTAAGGATTCTACTGGAATAAAAGCTTGAACATGAAGGGCCAGGGACTGATGCAGAAAGCTTAGATAGGAATTACCTCAAAAGTTGGATTTAATACATAAAGCAATATAGAACCAAAAATTAATTTAGAGAAGAACACGACAGGTAACAGTGGAAGAAATGTCAAAGCAATTGTGTACTGATGGAGACAATGGCAAAAACCCAAATGTGAAGCATTTTAGTTCTAAAAAGAACTGTGGGACTAAATTTGTTAGATCTAAAAACATCTCAAGAAATTACATTTTTTTAATTACACACTTCTAACTATCCACATATCAAAACCTAGTAAACTAAGCATTTATCAATTATGCACTGGACAAACTAAAGAATGTGATTTTGGAAGCAGTTTTGTAGTTCAACGGTCAAATTTGTACCAGCAAACTAATCACAGCCTTGTGATGTTCTTCCAAGTTCCTATTTCTGATAAAGGCACTGTGTAACACGATAGATTCTCATCTGTAGCAGATGGTACAAGTCCCCGAAGAATCATATGCCAGCTGTTCACAGCCAGAACACAACACACTCCAGCTACACTTCCCTCTCCCCATGCACCCAGCACAGCAAGGCTAAACTGACACTCGGGCTCATGAGCATTCAAAGTAGAATCCATGTTTGGAGGCTCCCTGTAAAGCAGCTGTATGAGAGATGACAGATTCCAGACCTCCAGACTTTGTGCTCTTCCTACTACTTTCTTCCTTTGCATTCCTTTCCCCTGTTAAGTTTGGCAAAGACATTCTCCTTTGTCTGTTGGGCCTGTCTGGTCCAGGTGGTTGGAAGGATAATGGTCTCCAACACACTAAGGTTTCTCTTTTCCTTATGTTTGCATTTAATGTAAGGGTGACATTTCAGTATCTTCCCAGTGCCACTAGACTTGCTGTGGAGTGGGAAACCTGACTAGCCCAGCACAGCACTAATGCCTGCTTCTCTTGTGTGCTTACCCAATGTAATTAGCAATGTGTACAGCTTGCAAGGGAGAATAGGCTTGATTCTAACACACAGTTAATTAAGACATTACAGTTAGCTTTCTGCTAGGCTGACTCAGGGGAATAGTAATAGGATATGAAGTGTCACCTGAAGTTCACCCATTCTTGCCCCCAGATTCCCAGTAATCAGTAATTTCTCGTTAGCCCTGACACAAGCTGAATCTGACTCCACTCAGGCATATTGGACAAGTTCTGAGCAGAGTGTCAGTGTCTCTGACAATCAGATTTCAAAGTGAAGAACTCCACTGCTGTGAGTGAGCAGAAGTTGATGTCTCCCTGTGGCGTTTTTTTAACTCCTCTTTGTTGTTGTTGTTGCCTCCAAACTCAGCAAGCTCTCATAAGCTGGCATAATATCAGCAGATACAGATACAGGTTTGGAAGACTACAAATTGACTATTGTTCTTAGGGTCCCAGGCAAGACAAATAACTAATAGGAATAAAATCATAAAACTTGGAAAAACATTGTTAAAAAATACCCAATCTAATACCTAAACTATAATGAAACTCCAAGAGGCCCCTAATTTCATGATCCTACCTGCATTGCCAAGAATGTAAAGAATCATTGGCTCTTGACATCATTCTCTTGCCAAAGGGCAATTACCTCTTCTGTATGCATTGCCTTAATCATGTCAAGTTGTGTTCCATAAATTTGCATGTCTCCCAAGGAAGCACAATGCATTGCCAGCAGCCTGATAGGCCAGATCAAAACAATTTCCTAGTGTATGTTTACATCAGCTTTGGTTCCTGAGCTGCTTTAGCTGTAGTTGCTCTGCAAAACAGCACAAATTTCTTCTCTCTAAACTTTGCTGCATGGGGGGTAGAAGGTGGGGTAAGCAGACTATGGATGGATACGTTGTCCTTACCAGAACTGGGCAACGCTTTGGAGATTAATGAACTGCAAATCAGCTGCACAAATGAAACCACATGGAAGATACAGAGTCCTCTGAGATGGGCTTGTTGTCACAGCCAGCGAGAGGCAGAGAGTGCACACACACACGTGTGGGGGGGTGTAATGAATGCCAGCTTCCCCCCTGCCTCTCTGGGATACAGGAGGATGGCAAACTCTCTGAGGAACAATTCCTTTGACTGGCTCGTTGAGGAAAGGAAACTTGTCATGCTGCCAAGAACAAAACTGCTCCTGGGCTTAGTTTTGAATTTTATAAAGTGAATAAGTGAAAAATGTATACACATTCACTTCAGACCTAAGTCATGAATAATTAAAAGAATATATAATTGTACCCAGTTTTCCCCTCAAGCTCAACCAGCAAAGATATCTTCTGTCCATGTAACACGGTGCTTGTGTTTTGTGAGGTTGTTTTTCAGAAGCTGTTAGAAGTGAGCTGAACCAAGTATCACTGAATGCAGTCAGCATGCAAGTCTGAATAACTGCCTGACCATCAGAGCACACAGAAACCCAAACTGAGAATTCAACTGTTTCATATGAAGGAAGCTGCAGATTTTTTCGATTATGCACAAATATTTTCCTGGTGTGACTCATCCACACCTGACATTGGATTTAGACCACAATATGATAAAAGCTATATTATTGACACTATTTTTGACACAGCATTATTGTAGACATTAATCTCATACTGCAAATGGCAAAGTTCAGACCTTTTCTACAGTAAAAAGCACAGTAAAAGATAAAGAGGTTTACCAGGTCAAAAATAACTATGCAGAAAATAACCTTGGAAAACAAAATTTATCTGTATCTATGTGTAATTGCTGGTACAAATTAAGGCAGGTGAGTTAACAGTACATAGTCACACATTTGTCTGTAATTCTACTGGTGGACTGGAGTTGCATAATACTACTTACCTGAAAGAGGCAGATGCAAGAGATCTACTGCTTTTATTTTTCCACATTATTCCCACAATTAATAGGACCCTGAGTTTTCAGCCAAAGTGAAATTCAGGATTAATATCCACTTTCCTTGAGGGCATAGAAATTAGCAGGTATGGTATTAATAACACTGCATTTAGTACCTTTCACTTGCAGATATCTTATTTAAAGACTAACAAAGAACATCAATACGTTCTGGAAAGAAAATAATTGTTATAGTTCCCCCCACAATCCAGACATGGAGATTCTCATGGCCAGCAAGATGGCTCTTGCTTTCTCTCATACCAGTATGGCTGTTCATTGCCAACAAACTGTGATGCTCTCTGATAGAGAAAAATGTATAAAAATGTATGTAGGCAGTGGCTATGTCCTTGAAATGCAGAGGTTTGAGGTTTGGTTTGACTTTTAGAATGATGTGCATTTCCTGTATTTTTTGTACTTCTTCAGCTGAATTCCAAACACAAGTTCTCCACTTAGACCTTGGATTCTTTTCAACAACCAGGGATCTGCTCAGAGACAGAAAAAACACCAGGGGGTGTGTTAGGAGATGTGAAGTGCAGGTCTGATTAAGAACAAATCCACCACAGCATCACAGGTTGTACCTGAAGCACCTCAGCGAGGTTTGAGAGGGAGAACACAGGGACACACAAAGACTGTGGTGAGGGTCACTTTCAGATCAATAATTTACCTCATGATTTGCAAAACTATGAATCCCAGTTGCTGCAGTGGGACAAGTGATGTCAATAGAATGGCTTTAAAGAGGTGATGGCAGGAGTATCAGCAGCGAAGCCAAGTTTTACACACAACCTACTTCCCATACACACATCTGAAAGCTGCTACTCTAGAATGTGTTGATCTTGTCAATTTGTATCACAGGTGTCTAAGACAGGAGCCAAATTATTTGTGTGGACTATCAAAGCAGAGGTAAACTACAGCCCAAAGTCCTTACCATCAAACACGGGCAAAATAAAGTTGGGAAAAAAATCCCACAACAGTGTCTGAACTTTCTGTACAGGGAAAACAGCAAAAAGGAATTCTCCACAAATGGAGTCTCTACATCCAACCCCACAGAGACAGACTTTCAAATGAATGTTTTCAAATTCCAACATTTCTGAGCTGTTGCTGGAACCACTTGAAAGGGAGACACTTTTCATCCAGTTGGTGGTGGGTTTTTTAGATTACTAGAAAATGTTTTTCTAATATGTAAGATGTGAAAGGACTATTAAAAAGATGAATGTTTAGTATTCGGCTGCTTTTGATGACTAATTTCTATTTAAAGGTTAATTGTGAATTATGTCAGACCCCAAAATTGTGCAATAGTTTATTTTTCCCATGTACAGGACAAAATTCATGCAACAGAGCATTATTCTTTAAAGCCTGTTCTCTTTGGTAAATCTTTCGTGCCAGAAAATGCTTATATTTGCAATTGTCTGATGTTTAAAAATAGAATTATTCAACATTCCCTAGTAGCTGGCTCTGACCTCTTGTTTGCTTGTTTTCTCGGTCCCATTTGAACGCCGGGTGGATTCCCAGCTCTGTTGTGACACCCCGTGTCAGAGATGGGAAACTGCACAACTTTGCTGAGCATCATGGCCCCACTTCGGGGTTGGTGTCCCACAGATGATATTTGTGCGTTTTGAGCACCGTTTTGAGTTTATCAACAATTGAAGCACGTTTAGAAAAGCATTAAAAGTATTTAATTCGACACTTCATTTTTCATAAAACGTTAATGTGCTGGAAAACTTTCCACCTCTTGACTTAACGAGTCATGGCAGCCCATTATTTATTACTGCTCTGCTGAAAGACAAGGAGAATTATTGGGTAATAAAATTATTCTCTTTGTCATTTAATCTCATTTGTTACCTTATCTATACCAGAAAAGGACTGTTTCAAAATTTGTACTCTGACAACTAGCACACTTGTTTGCTGGTGAAATATGGGGGGTTTTGACCCCTGATAACTGAGCAGCCCACAAAAGGGAACTTTTATGTGATGCAACGTGCCCCTCAAAGGAATCACAGACACCCTCCATGTTTTGAGCTCAGCTCATCCTTTAGTAACTCCAACTGCTCACAGATACTCTGAACAAACAGGGTGAGATCTCCTGCCATTCAGTCTTTGGCATCCAGCTCCTCACAAACTGATCACAAATCAGATCTTCCCTATTAAAAGCTGGAATTCTGCAGGATAGGGAGTTCCAGGGTAGGTACACAGCAATGTGCCTGGTGTGCTGTTTTACTGCATTTCTCCTACCAGGAGTTACATATCCTGGCTTTATACCTAAGCCAGCTCTTGCTTTACATTTGTTGCTTTTATATGATAATGTATACAGGCCTTGGGCCATTTGCTGTGCATGATGCTAGTCCTGTATGAATATATTTTCAATGCTCTAATTAATTTACCTTAATAATTGTGCTTTTTTTCCTGTTATTTGTAGATTTTTACCTTTGCCGGTTGGTGGTGCCTGTGCTTTCTTTTCTGTAGTGTTATTTTTCTCTCATATTTTCCTCCATGCTTTTTCTGCACCCTTATGTCACTTTTTAATTCTTTCACACTTCTTCACATTTGTCATGTTCATTCTAAGCTCCTTCAGCACCCTACAATAAAAAAACCCTTGTTGCTGCTATTGCCTCTATTTGGAACAGATTAGCTGTGATTAAATCAATGGCTCTCTGTATATTTTAACAGTATGCTAATGACAAGTTCTAAGCCTTAGCCACGACCTCACTTCTATCCTTATCTCCTCCTCCTGGTAACTACCACTACCATTCTTAGGTATGTGAAAAAGATTAAAAAATCAGATTTATGTAACCTCCTTTGCTTCTACTGTGCACTTGTGATGAAGAAGGTCTGTATTTTGGATGCTGTGTCTATAGAGCTTAAGTCGTAGCTGCAAATGATGTGGAGATTCAGGGGGGTGCTCCATAGCCGTGTCAGCAGTGCTGTAGAATACTGATGTTATCTATCCAATACCTGAAGGAAACTTACAGAAGACAGGGCAAGACTATTCACAAGAGCAGGCAATGACAGGACAAGGGGAATGAGGCCAAACTGAGAGCAGGTTTAGATAGTAGGAAAAAAAATTCTGTCCTGTGAGGCTGGTGAGACACTGGCATAGCTTCCTCAGGGAAGCTGTGGGTGCTCAATCCCTGGAAGTGTTCAAGGCCAGGCTGGACAGGGCTTGGAGCAACCTGGGATGGTGGAAGGTGTGCCTGCCCATGGCAGAGGGGTTGGGGCTGGATGATCTTGGGGGCCTCCTTCTGACCCAAACCATTTCACGATTCTCATGCAGAAGGTTCCACTTGTGGCTGACACCGCTCTCGTACGTCCCTGGCAGCTGCAGTGCCGGGCCCAGCCCGCCGCTCTCACACAGCGAGGGCACTCGGCATTTCCCACTCTGCGTCCCGAGCCTCCACCTGTGACGGGGGCCCGGCGGTGCCGGTGCCCAGGGACAGCGGCTAATTAGCGCTAATTACCTTCAGCCCGGGCTGCCCCGGGCAGGGCTCGTCCTCAATGCCGCGCGCAGGGACGGGCGGCGGGAGCCATCCCTTATCCCTCATCTTTCATCCCCTCATCCCCTCATCCCCAGGAGAAGGCGCCGAGGGCACCCAACCTGTCCAGCCTGGAGACCCGGCTGCGACCCGCACCGCCCTCCTGAGGGGACACGGAGGGGCTGCCCCGTCTCGGCTCTCGGGGAAACGCCCGGAGCGCGGTCAGGGAAAGTTTGTGTTGGACCTCAGGGAAAGGCTCTTTGCCCAGAGGGCGGCTGGGCGCTGGATCAGGCTCCCCAGGGAAGCGGTCACAGCACCAGAGCTGGCAGAGATCCAGGAGCGTTTGAGTGTGTTTTGGGGACGTTCGGATCAGGATCAGAATCAGAATCAGGATCAGGATCAGGATCAGGATCAGGATCAGGATCAGGATCACGATTAGCATCCGGACGGCTCCCAGCCCCCGCGCCCCCGCCCCGCCCGCACGCCACTGAGCCTGCGCGCCAGCGCCCGACCCCGCGCGGGCGGGGCTGTCACGTGCCCCGCCGGGCGGATGCGGTTCCGGGTGAGCCCGCGCTCCCCCGTCCCGGTCCCTCCGGCCCGGCCCTTCCCGGCCCGGCCCCCTCCCGCCAGGTACGGCCACGANGTCCTGCCTTTTGTCTCGTCCCTGCCCGGTTCCTGCCGTGGACGCGCGGACCGAGGCGCAGCTTCGCGTTCCCGCCTGAGCCGCGTCCGTGTCCGCGCCT